>MAIP01000060.1:0-119841 GCA_001736125.1 Pseudozyma tsukubaensis | reverse complement strand
CTAGAAACTGAAAAGATTCTAGTGCCACGCGATAACCACTCCGCCAAAGCGCCTTTGATGAGGCGTCGAGCCGACATTTGCATATATATACACCCTTTTGGAGGGAGCTGAGCTGTTCGGCATAGCTTAAGTCAAACAATCTTAGACCGACACCTTAGAATACATTGCAGCAGCATATCAGCACGGATCCAAGGACGGTATATTGGAGAGAAGCTGATCTAGTCGAGAATGATGGCGTCTGACGCCGATGACCCTTCGCCATCTTGAGCTTTTGCGGCGCTACCGCGCGGTGTCGGTCTCTTTCTTGCCGTGGTTCCAACGACTTTACTAGTACCCGGTGCAGCATTGGGCATGCTGTACTCGACAGAGTTCCCATTGGCAGATGTAGTGTCAGTCTTTGCCTTCTTCGCCCGACCTTTTGGTTCCGCACCATCTCCACCGTCTGCTGCTGGTCTTTTCGCCGATGCGCCCCCCATCTCCTTCTCCTTTTCTTTCGCCTTCGTCAAAGGCAGCGCAGGCAGAATCTCCACCTTTGGCAAAACTCCCCACTTCTCCTTTTCCTCCCTCACTACCGACAGAGGATGTCGTAGGAACCTCGTCGCTTTGTTCCCCAACTCCAGATACACGTTGACGGTGTACGCTGTAGCTTGGTAACTCTGCCCAATGTACTCCGAAAGGATGCCATGGACGATAAGTCGATCAACGTTATCTCTGTGCAAGTTGGCAATTTTGCCCCCTGCAACGGCGTTGACGTCTACTACTCCCGCTTTGGAAGACGAAGAGGCAGAGCTAGACGACGAGGAGGAGGTGAGATTTGGATCAAGGTTGAACTTCCCACCCCCCAAACCGCGGGCTACGTCGGATAAACTGGTGAGCGTGATCCTTCCCCCCTGACGACACATTTCAGCGAGCACGGCTAGGAGCTGGTACATCTCCTTCCTGGCATCAACGACGTATTCCGCTCGTTGGCCTTTGCAATTGTCGCAAATGCTACAGGCTTTGGCGCGTTGTTGTTGGTCGTCCGCTTTGTCAAACATGTCCGAAAAGTACTCTGCAAAAAGCTGCCGCCTACAACGAGCAGATTGGGCGTAATCGAGCATCGCAAACAGCTTTTCCTGGCCTGTGGGTTCGCTGGCAACGAGAGAGCTCATCCGGATCGCATCTTGCGGTCGGTAGAAGAGGATACAGTCGGAATCGGCGCCGTCACGACCAGCCCGTCCCGTTTCTTGGTAGTATCCATCAAGGGATTTAGAGATGCATGCGTGGATGACGAAACGGACGTCAGGTTTATCGATTCCCATACCAAAGGCGATGGTTGCGCAAACGACCTGGATTCGACCATCGCGCCAGTCGGTGTGGATCTGTTGCTTGTGCGCGTCGTCAAGACCGGCGTGGTAGCGACCGGTGGCGACACGTCCGCTGCTGAGCTCAGTGAGTGCTTTGGCTGTCGCTTCAGTGTCCGCTTGGGAAAGGCAGTAGACGATACCGCTATGACCGGGGTGATTTTGGAGAATGTAGTCGACAATCGCTTCAGCTGCGGCTTTGGCTTGCTGTGGCCGTTGAACGACTTGGTATTTCAGGTTAGGGCGGAAAAGTGGCGCAGTGAAGTAGATTGTCCGTTTTGGCGCAGCATTGTCGGGCTCAGTGATTTGTGGAAGATCGATGATCTCGAGAATCTCCTTGAGTACTTTTGGTCCGCAAGTAGCGGTAAGGCACATGACCGGCACTTTAGGGAATAGCTTTCGAAGCAGTGAAAGCTTTGCATAGTCCGGTCTGTAGTCATGACCCATCTGCGAGCAGCAATGCGCTTCATCAATCACGATACGTGAGAGTCTGCCTTGTTCGTAAGCGTTCTGCAATGCGGAAAGGCAGGTTTTGGACTTGGCGATACGTTCTGGCGTGACGTATAACAGCTTGATACCGTCCGTGTAAGGTTCGCCATTGCTCACTTCGGAGGAGCCGTGCGGTGATCGAGCTTTGACAGGCTTGCCGTCCTTATCGAGGCCTTGTCGAATCTGCTTGAGAATGGCGTTTGTCTCCTCGCGCGAGGTACTTCCGCAGAGAAGCTGCGACTCGATACCGACCTCTTGCAAGTGAAGGACTTGATCGGTCATGAGCGAGATTAGCGGCGAAACGACTAGTGTGACGCCTGGCACCATGACAGCAGGTAGCTGGTAGCACAACGATTTTCCACCACCTGTTGGCATGACGACGATAGCATTGCGACCGTCCAAGGCCGCATTGATGACGGCCTCTTGACAGAAACGAAAAGACGGTATACCAAAGACAGAGTTTGCGATCTGCTTCATCTTATCGCCCCATGTGGACGAGTGTTCGGTATAGTCTGCTCCATGTCGCGATGATGTTGACGAAACGTTATTTGTGAGTGTCTTTCGATAGTCATTGTAGACTTTGTTCCGCTCGCTCGAGAGAGACGCTTTGAGCTTTTGCAAGTCGGAGATCTGCTTTTGAACCGATTCGATCTCAGTATCGAGGTCTTCGAGCTTGGAGGCCACTTCCTCGTCATAGATGATTTCTTTGCTGCCGTTCGTCGAGGATCCAGCGCCTCTGCTGCTCGAGCCATTTGGGAGAGGAGAGACGACCTCAAAGTCGCTGTAGCTAGGGGAGTCGCTCTCCATCTTGACTATCTCGCTAGCCCAGCCGCAATCATCGGATAGGTAGGCTCTGGCAGCAATGAGCAAAGATTCACGCTTTGTGGGTCAGTTGCTTCAGCAAAGTACGGTGTGCATGCTTTGTTCGTACCGCTGAAGCTCTGTCGAAAGAATACAAGGTATATGGTGGAAAGCTTGGTCGGTGTGGGGGAAAGAAGAAAGTCAAACGTAAGGGTCCAAGTGTGGAGGCCGAGCTGCCAAAAACTGAGCCGTCAAAATATGGGCAAAAAATGAATCTAAAAATTAAGTGAACAAATTGTTGCCCAAAATCACAAAAGCGTTGCGCAGAAGACTCAAACTCGGACTTCGGAAGACTGCTCGGACCATCATCAAGAATCTTTGGACCCTGACCAAGTCATCTTGCGACTTCACCACGACCAGTTACCCCTTCCTTACCACCAACAATTCATCTTTCACCCAGCCAGAAGCTTACCGACAGCTTTCTCACAACAGCTCTCGTCAGCAAACGCCAGATAACAGCAAAGGGTCTCAGCCCATTGTTTGGCTTTGAAGCAAACATTCCAAATCGCCGCTCCATCTTCTTCTTCTGCAGCAGCAAAGCAACATCAAACACGTACTAGAAGAAATCATGTCGTCGCCAAACCAACCTGTCGCTCCTGAGCGATCTATCTTTGCAGTCGATCCACTGGACGATTTTGCTACCATCGTTGGAGACTGGATCTATGCGAATGGTCGAGGGAGATCCAACCTTGAGGTACGTTTTTCGTCTTGATTTTGTCGTTGCAGCGCCCTGCGTCGACATCGAGACTGACGCTTCTTGTTTCTTTACTTGGCACGATGTGGACTTGTACCAGATCGAGGGCAAGATCGGACAGATCATTGACCAGGAAACAGGCGAAAGGATTCAGCTCCCCGTACGCAACGAAACAATTGTCGATCTGAGTAGAACGAGGTTTGATAGCCGAATGACAGTCGTACGTACCCCCTCCTATCCTCTCACTTCCCACCCTTACTTTTCTTTCTTTGCTCACCACAACGAACTCTTCCTACCTGTGATGTAAGCGGTAACAGTCTCAACACGCATCCTACAACCGTATCCTAAACTCCCTCGTCTCTCGATCCGGAGAACCTTCCTATACCGGCGCCAAAGTGTCTTACCTCCGACGCAAAGAGATCGACTACTTCCACCCGGCACCTGGTGGCAAAACGAGGGTTACGCGGGATGCCGAGACGTTGGCGATCAAGCAAGATGGTGTGGTGCAAAAACAGAGGATTGCGGATCTGAACGTGTTTTGTCCCAACAGGATGTTTGATTATCGGATCAGTATCAATGTTGAGAATCCTGGTAAGCACGATATGTTCCTCCGCCGTTGTTCTCAGTCAGATAGGCAAGGATACTGATGTTCTTTTCTTCTTCGTTACAATGTTGATTGGGCGGTGGGTTGCAGCGGAAGAACCGACAACGGACCACGTTTCGATCAGGGAAAAGAATCGTCTGTCGTATACCCATCAGAACT
Organism: Pseudozyma tsukubaensis; assembly: GCA_001736125.1. Taxonomy (NCBI): domain Eukaryota; kingdom Fungi; phylum Basidiomycota; class Ustilaginomycetes; order Ustilaginales; family Ustilaginaceae; genus Pseudozyma; species Pseudozyma tsukubaensis. Next base: position 115,691 of record MAIP01000060.1, on the reverse strand, counting down.
TTGTCGTTGATTTGACACAGGTCACCGTTCCCGAAAAGGTAAGCTCTTTTCCCCCTTCTCGTTGTTTCTCTCTCAATCTTTTATCCTTCTTTACTAACAACATGATGACTTCGTTTCAACTAGCCACAAGAACCGATCCACGAACTCGAGGTCGAAATACGTGACGTGACCCAACTCATGCAAGCTGCTACACAGGCCAAAGCCAACGCTCCACCCAGTAACAATGGCGTTTCGGCCCAAGGTGGGGGAGGGCAGGAATGGTCTACTTTTGACGACCAGATTTTGATCTTTTTGAACAACATCAGGTTGTTGATCCGGTAAGTTGGACAGAGCATATGGGGAGTGGTGGGATGGGAACTGACTCGCTTTTGCTTTGTTGTGGTGTCGATAGGAATGGTTCGCCGCCTGATGAACGTCGTTAAGGCCATCGACTTTGTTCGGGGACCGCTCTTCGACGTCAATCCTGTATACCTTGTTCCACATCAGCAACGCACAAATGCTAGTCTCGGTAGAATGACAAACAGTCAAGGTTCAATGCAAAGGTACAAATACAAAACGGTTGCAGGGTATCATTTGATTGTCAAAACAGTCCAGCGATCACAAACGAGACCATCTCTGTGCTCGCGAACGCGGCTTAGCGCTTCGACGGGCCTCGATCTGCCTCTTACTACCCAGCGATTGAGGATTGCGGAACAAGTTATGCGGATCCACCTGCATCTTGATATTCTCTAGCCTTGTGATGGAATCGCCGTAGTACATCTGCCTCCATTCGTTCTCGCTGAGTTCGGCATCGACGTAACAAGAATAGCCGCCTTTGGCCATACCAGAGGCTTCGATGGCGCGATTGACGTATGCGTCTAGCTGCCTGGCGTAGATATGTCCCGAGTGGGCGAGTTCCATCTTGGCCGTGGTTCCGACGGCGATTTGGATGAGCCAGAGTCCATCGCGGTGCGGAAAGCTGCTGAGATCTCGAGCCTGAGTCGAAGAGTAGGATGGGTTGCCACCACCAAAGAGTTCAAAATAGATGTTCCAACCCCAAAAAGCGCCTTTGCCGTCGGCTAATTCGACGTTTTGACCTGCCGTCAAGCTGGTGTCCCAGATGTACTGGAAGAGCGAACGCAAAGCTGGTTCAGTGAAGCCTTTGGTACGGTCGAGGGTGAGGGAGGATTTGGTGACGAAGTTGTTATGCTGCTTGTGAATGGCCTGTGTGTCGAGCTTGTCTCCAGGTTTGCCAAAGTCGTCCCAGTCTTCCATGAGCTCGAAGTAGGTGCGTAGCGATACACTCTCGCGATCAGGATGAGGAGCCGATCGAGCATTGAGATGATCCAAGAACTTTTGGAGCAAGGCGGTCCAGTCTGCAGATGAACCAAGGAAGATTCCCTTGACCTCGATGGAGAAAGGTCGATCCTGAGACGGCTGTGGATCGCTGAAGGAAGGCTTGCGAAGTTGGACGTGAAGACCAAGGTCGTTGGAGAGATCGCGCTCGAGAGCCAATGCCTGGACGGCCGACATGACAGCGACCGCCTTATCAACGCTGTCGATAGAAGGTGTCCAGCGGAACTCGAACGATGTGACAGGAGCAGACGCATCATGGGTCTCGAAAAGGAAGCGAGTGACGATACCGAAGAAGGAGCCACTGCCTCTGATAGCCCAGAAGAGATCTGGATGTTGGGTCTTGCTGACAGTGATCATGGTGCCATTGGCCAGAACAAGATCCGCTTCGAGGATGTTGTCGGTGGTAAGACCCCACTTTCTCGACATGGGACCAAAACCACCGCATAGACTGAGACCACCAACACCGACAGCTGCACAGGTACCTGTCGACATGGCACGATGAGCATCAGCTTGATACCAGAGTCCCTTGATGACATCACCTAGTCGGGCACCAGGACCAACTTCGACGGTGCCTCGATGAGGATGTGATTTGACAGTGTTGAGCTTTGCCAGATCGATAACAATCGAGCCATCCATGCCACCACTGCCAAAGCCGCCGAAGGAATGACCGCCACTCCTTGCAGCGATGGGGCCATCGGAGTGTTCCGAAGCACATAGCACAGCTTGCTGGACGTGAGAAGGCGAGTCGGGATATGCGATGACCGTAGGATTGTAATGGAAGATGAGATTGTCCGAAGCCGAAGCTTGGAAGTAGAGGTCGGCTGAGCTGATGTCTGCAGCTACCACTTCGATTCCAGCGTTTGCAAGACATCTTTCCAAACGAGTCTTGGCGCCGGAGCGTGGAAAGTGTTGCGTAGCATTGTGTTGCTGGGATGCCTGGGTTACAGCGATGGCGAGAAGAGCTGTGACGATGGCAATGCGCCACAGAGCAATGAGGCGAAGCGACATCATCTTGAACAGTGCGGCTCGAGGTATGCGAAAAGTTGAGATAGGTGGCCTATGTGAGGTGTGGCTCGTACTCGAGGAAGCTACAACATGCTAGGTATTGAGATGGCGGTATCTCGATGGGCATGATGTGGTTTGAGGATGGGCCGCAAAGGAAGGTGATGACGGTGAAGGGATAAGCTGCTGGCTCAGACGTGATGACGAGTGGCGTGTGAGAAGGTATGTGCTCCAGCGAAGGTCTCCTTGCAGCTTGTCTGAGGTAGCGAAGGACAAGCAAGGGTCCGGCTCGAATCCGATTTTTAAAGTTGCATCCCGATTCTTCCTTTTTGGTGCGTGGCAGATCGAAAGCAAGAACTCAAGCCTCAGGGCTTGAGCCTGAAACTCAAAAAATGCCAGCTTCATGCAGGCGAATGCAGAGCTCTGCAGATTGCACAGAGTTGTGATTTCTAAAGAAGCGGGCCTCATTTGCTACACTGCGGAATGTGAGCTTTTGCCATGATGAGCTTCTGACCGTCGGTGATTTCACAGAGCGTTGAAACAGCACATCTGACCGTGAGATTCGCTTCTCTTTGATCGGAGATGCTCGTGCTTGACTTACAGTGCTGACCAGAAAGCGCCCTGAGCTTCAGGTAATTCGCAGCTTAGAAGTCGAGAAGTGACGATAGCCACGATCGGTTAAGCCGTGATTGTGGGAACGATCGTCGGAAGAGCCTTTGCATTTGTCACCATACGTTCGGATATACCTTCTCTTACACTGCATATCTAGCGTATCACCTTCTTGGCCTACTCCCTTGACTCTGGGTGCAGGAAGGCGAGGCAACGACCTTTCTCGAGAGCGAACAAGAGACCAAGCATATCGGCTTTTCCGCGTAAAAAGTCACCGAGGGGATATGCCGTGGCAAAGCGCGTAATTTTAGCCAAAAGTGTCGCGACCTCACCGAATCTTCTCCACACGCAGTGAGACTTGACCGATGTCTCCAGCCTTCCTTCTCTAGAGTGAGGTGCTAGTCACCTATTCACATCCTGCTACGCCCTCACTTGGCCTTCTTGAAAACCTTTCGATACAAGCTCGACCCATGTCGCCGTCGCGTAGCTAAACTCTTACTAGCATCACAGACGAGAACGGCTTTGGCCAGGCCAAACTCAAGATGTCTGCGCTATCACCATCTCCTTTGCTCTCCATGAGCAATAGCTTGGCCGACACTCGACTCGCTAACCTATTATGGGCTATGCCATTGCTCGACACGGCATCGTCACCAGTCAACGGAACCGGTGCGCATGTCATCACTCAATATCTCAACGATGGTACATCCAGCTCTAGCTCTAGCTCGTCTCGATTCGTCGTCGTAGCGCGTCTGGCTCCTCTGCTTGCCATGGCTCTCTTGGCTACAGCTCATGCCTTGCGTCGAGCGAGCAGCCGTCGAACATTATCTTGCGCCAAGACGAGCCCGGCTGGCCCTTCTCGACAGTCCATTTTCGACTACTTCGCACCCTTTGTCACCGAACAAGATGTCCTTCAGCATCGGCTCGAATCCTTGCGGCATCCTCGAGATGACATCGGAGAACAACCCTTGGATCAACCTCAAAATGGCCCTCCTTCTTCCATGACTTCGGATCACCCCGCATTCGGTTCAGAGGGCTTCAAGAGGCAACGCAAACGCATCAATAAACTAGCCATCCTCAGTCTCTTTCAAGCCATAGCTTGGACCATAGGGACAGGCTGGAGTCTTGCACAGGCTTCCACATCGCACGCACTTTCATCCGCCTCGCAAGCTGGCGCCTGGCTCTTTCTTACCTTGCACCTGCTCATTCGACCTCCACAAACACCTTCCTTCAGCCTCGTGGTACTTCTACTTGCTCTGGTCCTTTGCGCATTCGTCGACGTGCTGTCTTATGTGCCATTGCTCACCAACGGGATCGGTGGTCGCAATGCTTCAGTCGTCTCCCATGCTACTCTCAGCGCAGCGAATGCAGCCATCTGTGTCTATGCCTCCTCTCTCTGCTTGCGCATGCCAGTCACCGCAGGTGGCTATGAGGCTGTCGTAGACATGGACGAGCGCTTACGACACCATGTAGATGCCAACAAATCAACTCCACCAGCAGATAGCGACTTGGCGTCAGTCTATCGCTCATGTCCAACTTCGCCCGAGGATTACTGCACTCTTTACGAGAACCTTTCTTATTCCTGGATGGCCCCCATACAAAAGCTCGCTTTGAGCCGATCTCTTAAACCAACCGATGTGTGGCGTCTTCGCGCTATCAACGATACCCGCCTTCTTTTCCGCAACTTCAAGGCTCTGGAACATCCATCTGGTTCAGACACTCAAAAGCCGCGTCTGCTGTCGCGCATCCTTCGAGCAAATGCAAACGACATTGCTCTCGACGCCTTCTTCAAGCTGATCAGCGTCAGCTTTGCCTATCTCGGCACCTTCATCCTCAAGAGCATTCTTGATCAAATTCAAATTGCTGCCATGGATCAAGATTCCGATGCCCCGGTTGGTGCTTCAGACCGCAGTGGCGAAGCACAATGGACGCCACGTCAGAAAGCGTTCATCTTTGCCGTCATTGGTCTCTGCCTCACTGTCGTTCGCTTCCTCGCCGAATTGCAAAACTATCACCACGCACGTCAGGTCGGCCTTCGCCTCAGATCCACACTGGTCGTGTCGCTGTTCGAGAAAGCACTCAAGAGGCGCGATCTCAGTGGCCAGACCAAATCATCGTCTTCCTTACATGACGACGGCAAACAGGCTCAGACAGCAGCGACATCGGGGAATGTCTCACCTCGTCACACTGTTTCGTCAACACCTATTCAGGCAGATACTGCGGATGGTCGGGACGATGCAGCAGATACTCACGAATCTGCTGACGAGTACCAACATCTCCGTCCAGATATCAACACAACACAAACTGCAGCACAAGCTGACGTTGACGTCCCGCAACTTCGGCCAGATCGCTCCTGGACGGATTTGCTCAGAGTGCGCACTATCAGGAAAGTGGCTTCCTTCGACTCGTTCAGGTCTCGCAGCAAAGCTTCGACAGCGCAACAGGCCAAAAAGCAGGCGCAAAATTTGAAACAGCAGGAGGAAGAACAAGGTGCCGACGTGGGCAAGATCGTCAACATGATGGCTTCGGACGTCAATATCCTCTTGCGCATGGGCTGCGATCTGCATCAACTTTACGGTGCACCTCTCGAGGTCACCATTGCCGCCATCTTTCTCTACAAACTCATGGGCTGGAGCGCTCTCGTCGGCTTTGCCATCCTCGTGGCAGCCATTCCCGTCAATTACGTCTGGGGAGAAATCGCCGTTCAAAAGCAGCGAGAGTACAGCGCTGCCCGTGACGAGCGCATGAGTCTCATGACTGAGCTCATCGATGCCATGCGTTTCGTCAAGATTCAAGGTGTTGAATCGCAATGGGAAGAGCGCGTAGCAGCCGCTCGTCGCAAAGAGATCCGCAAGCTCATCTGGTCGCGAGTCATGACCTTTCTCTTCGAGCTTTTGTGGACTGTCATTCCTGTTCTTGTCACGCTCGTCAGCTTCTTCTTTTACGTCAAGGTCGCCAAAGAGGAGATTACCATTTCGACTGCCTTCACGGCCATTGCGCTCTTCACCATGATCCGACCGCCTTTGAATGCCATTCCTGGCTTCTTGATGGGTGGCCTCATTGCCATGGTCAGCGTACAACGACTCGAGTCATTCCTCAACGAGCAAGAAGTCGACCAAGCGGTCAGTCAACTCTCTAGGCAGTCTTCTACCAGCCTGAATTCCGCTGCATACAAGGACGAGGAAGAAGTCGAGACAAATGAGGTGGCAAGGCCCGCAGACGACACAGCTGGCCAAGAGCTATCGATCAAAGGATGTGACTTCCACTGGCATGGCAAACAAACCACAATGCGACCCGACTCCGGCCCGCCAAACTCCTCTACAGGTCAAGCTCGTCCCTCAAAGAATGCGGAAGGGTCTTCAAGTTTCAGCCTACGGGACATCAACGTTAATTTCCCTGCTGGCAAGCTGACCTTGGTCATCGGACCCACAGGCTGCGGCAAAAGCAGTTTGCTCGCCGCAATTCTTGGCGAGATGATACAGTCAAAAGAAGGCATTGTAGTCCGCAACAAGTTTGACTCGCAAGGACGGAGTCGCTTCAGCTTTGCAAGTCAATTGCCATGGCTCGAGGCAGGCAAATCGGTGCGCGAGAACATCTTGTTTGGAACTCCATACGAGCAGGCCAGGTACGACACGTGTATCGCCGCTTGTGCTTTACAGGACGACCTAGACACTATGGACGATGGGGACCTCACGAGGATTGGCTCGCATACGGTGTCCGGAGGTCAGAAAGCGCGTATCTCACTGGCACGCGCGATGTACGCGCGATCCGACACCGTGCTTCTGGATGACGTGCTTTCTGCGGTCGATACAAGGGTACAGAATCACCTGGTCAAGCATGCCATCCTTGGTCCGATCGCAAAGGGGCGAAGAATCATCTTTGTGACCCACCATGCCCATCTGCTAGTTGACAGCGCCGCGCTGGTGGTCAGCATGCGTCATGGCAAGATCGTTCATCAAGGCAAGCCTTCTGATTCACAAGCCAAGGGCGTCATCTCAGCTTCAAGCCATAGCCGCAATGACAGCTCGTCAGACAGACACGAAGGCAAAGAGTTTCTTTCCTCAACTTTGCAGGTACCGACAGGCATCGAAAACGAGGCCACTAGAGAAGTCAATGGCGAAGGATCCAACCATGCACCTGCAAGCAAACGTCCTGATGGGCTTGCTTCGGGAGCCCGAACACCCCGCTTGCTGCACGAAGACGAAAAGCGTCGAGAGGGCGCTGTCAGCTGGATCTTCTACCGAATCTACCTTCAAGCCTCGTCGCTGCGCATCTGGGCACTACTTGTCATTCTGCTCCTGCTCCTCCGCATGTCGGAATCCTTTGGACAATACTGGCTCAAAGTTTGGGGCGAGGCTTACAAAAACTACAGCGGTGCACACTCGGTCATGGAAATATTGACATCGATGCGCTCGCATTTGCCTTTTGACCTGCCGCCCGCAGAGGGTCATGCTGGCTTCTACCTCACTGTCTACGGTCTCAGCGGCGCCGCAGTCATCCTCTTCAACAGCTCTCGAGCTGTATGCTTCTACATTGCATCGATTCGAGCATCGCAGAACTTGTTCTCGACGCTGCTGGCCAACGTTATCCGGGCACCTTTACGTTGGTTCGACATCACGCCTGCTGGTCGAATCATGAATCGATTTGGCACCGACATGGACTGCATCGACAACATTTTACCACAGTCCATCATGAATCTGGGCAACAACGCTTTTTCTATCGCCGCCTACTTCTTGATTTGCGTCGTCATCGTGCCTTGGTTCATTCTGCCAGCAGCATTGCTCGTACTGTTCGGACCTTGGCTAGTCAAGGGCTTCTTGGCGTGCACACGTGACATGCAGCGAATCGAAGCCACTTCAACCTCTCCAATCTACGGCCACTTTCAACAGGCGCTATCCGGCATTGTCACAATTCGAGCCTATGGTGCGGAACCGAGGCTGCTCGAGTCAATGTTGGATGCGGTGGATCTGTATCAGTCGCTTTGGTGGGCGGTATGTACCATGGACGTCTGGCTCAGCTTCCGATCTCAGATCCTGGGCGGCGTGTCCGTGTTTTTGGTGACATTGCTGGCATTGTCGGGTGCAGTATCGCCTGGATCGGCTGGTCTAGCGCTTTCGTCTGCGCAATTGCTCTGCCAGCTCGCTTTCTATCTCGTCAATGACTTAAAAAACCTCGCAAACAGCTTCAACTCGCTCGAACGAGTGGCGGAGTACCAGCAAATGCCTCGCGAGGAAAGCGATGCTATCGTCGCCCGCTACTCCTCCTCCTCGTCCTCCTCGACAGCCAGCGGTGTCCCGGCAGGCTGGCCGTCCGCAACGGGTCGAATCGTATTCGACAAGGTGAGCTTGAAGTACGCCGAAGATTTGCCCACCGTTCTCAAGGGAGTCAGCTTCGATGTCAAGCCAGGCGAAAAGGTGGGCATCATCGGTCGAACCGGGAGCGGCAAGAGCAGTCTCGCGTCGAGCTTGTTCCGCGCAGTGGAACTGAGTGGCGGAAGGATCCTGATCGATGACATTGACATCAGTACAATTCCGTTGCAGCAGTTACGAAGCAGACTAAGCATTGTCATGCAAGACCCAGTCTTGTTTTCAGGGACGGTCAGGGACAATTTGGATCCTTTCAACGAGCACGAGGATGCAGAAGTGTTGGACGCGTTGAGCAAGGTCGGACTGGCGGCACCGCTGATGGGTGACGATGTAGGAGTCATGGAGCAAGAGGAGGACGTCTTGGTCGACTTGACGGAGGGCGATGAGAGTCGAGAAGGAGTATCAAGCAAAGATAGGAAGCCCAACATGCGTCTCAAGCTTAACACTCCAGTGTCTTCAGGCGGAGCCAACTTTTCAGCTGGTCAGGCGCAACTTCTTTCCTTGGCTCGATCGTGGGTATTGCACTACTCCTTTCCTTTGTGAGCTCGGCTCTTCCCGCTCCGTGCTGACTTCACGCTGACACCTCTCTAAATTCTTTACGTATCACATCGGCCTCCCTTTCAGGCTTCTCCGCTCAACCCGCATCCTGATCCTGGACGAAGCGACATCTTCCACCGACCTAGAAACCGACTCGATGATCCAAAACGTCATCCGCACAGCCCTCCATGATTGTATCGTTATCTGCATCGCACATCGTCTCAAAAGCGTTATCGACTACGACCGCGTTATCGTCCTCCAAGATGGTCAATTGGTCGAATTGGGTAGTCCCAAAGAGTAAGTCTCTTATTCCCCCGCCAGCCCTTCTCGGTCTCTCACATTTTCTTTTGTTATTGATTTGAGCGAGTTTGCTGACGAATTTTCCGTTGCTCCCTCTGTTGTTGACTCGTGGGACAGGCTGCTATCGAAAAGCGATACCGACAAAGGAGCTTTCTTCAAGACCATGTGCAAGCATTCGGCGGAGTACAAGGAGCTGTGTGCTAGTGCCGAGGTCAAGCCTTAGCCACTTGAACCATTCGTTGTCTCAGTTAGAACAGGAACATTGTCCAGTCGAAAGCACATATAGATATTGGAAGTATGATTCGTCGCATCACATTCATACACTGGAGAAAGAATTAATTATACATTCTCGGATGCTTCATAAGATTTGACCGAACTGTACGGTGCCTTTTTGTGGAAACATCGACTCGAAGAGCAATCGACGGAATGTGTAGATGAACATCAAAAATATGCTGAATATGATGCTTCTCTGCAAAGGGTCGCTGGTTTGGCTTCCATCTCTCTGGCCTACGAGCTTTGCGCATCATCTTCGCTCGTTGTGCTCTCGCCCTAACCCTCGCAACCACCAAGCTCAAGCCAGTACGACATTTCACCTCCCTCCCTCCGCCCGCCTTCGCCTTTATACACTTTCACTCCGTCAAGCTTGCCCCCGACCTAAGCTGATCCATCATCAACGTTGTCAACCTTGCATCTTTTTCCCATCCCGCTTGCTCGTTCTCTGCGCTCTGCAGTACTTCCCCTACGTAAGCCGTGCTGATCCTGACCAAGCTCGCGATGGTGGCGTCCGAAATGGGGTGATGATATTCGTTCAAGACGCTTAAGCACTTAGCTACGCGTTTGATTTGAAGCCGCAGCGCAGGGGAAAGGTCAGAGTCGTTGACGTCGGAATACGTGGCGTCGATGTCCATCCCCACTCCCTCGCCCGCCATCCCTTTACCATCTTTTGCGCTGTCAACAGAGTAAGGGTGGTGTTTGGAGATCCATACCCATCCGTTGAGACCTATAATCAGATCCACGTCCACCCCTGCGTCTTCGAGGTAAAGGTGTACAAAGTGTGTCTTTAACCGTTGGATGAGATTAGAAGAAACCTTGACCAAAACGCCATTCTTAAGCTTTCCATACCTCAAACTCCTCGTGTGCAGCGCGGAGCTTCCGTCCTGAAACATCATCTGCACCTCTGCTACGAGCAAATCGCTCTCTTGGAAAAAGTTGCGCATTTGGAGTTCGTCACTTTCAACCTTCCTCCTCTGAACCCCACCGGGTAAGTTGATGGACGAGAGTTGAAGCGAGGAGTCTGTTTTAGCGTTGATATCGACCTTCCACCGTTTGGGGCCTACTTCGGTAACGCGGCCGATGACGAGGTCGCCTACTTCGGCAGAGTAGCGCGAACTTGCGGGTCGAACACTGATGAGCTTATTCACCCTCTCGACAGTCCCGCAGGTCGAAGAGAGGATCGAGGACGGGTTAAAGGGGGACAAAAACGTGCCGTGGCCTTTCATAAACGCATGTGAAGAGGCAATCGAGGTGCCGGCTACAGCGATGCGCAGGTCACTTTCTTCAACGTCCTCGGTGTCGTCGGTGGTGTCGAGTTCCATTGCGTCATCTTTCGTGAATGTGGGAGCATATCGCGTTAGGTGCGAGGAGGAAGAGGCGGGGTGGTGTTCGCCAGAGTAGTGGATGAGGTGGAAGGGGGTGTTGACGCCTTTTAGCCGACGAGTTGATTTGGTCGAAGAAGAGGAAGAGGAAGAAGAGGCGGAGGGACGCGAGCTGCGTGCATTGATGATGAATGAAGGGAGGGTGTCGGTGCTCGACGAAGCTGTGGTGGAGGAGGGCATGGTGGTTGCCATTCTGCGCTCAGTCGAGAGTGAGAGGATGGAGCGAGATCGGACGAGGACGATGGTGAATAGGTGAGAGGTAGGGAGTGGGAAGTGTTGAGAAGATTAAAAAAAAAGCGCTCAGCTCAAGAGCTCTTAAAACTTCAAAGCGACGCCTCCACAATGCTGGAGATCGCGCCGATTTTCGCCCGATCTACAATTCATCTCACGTTGTACAGGTTGTCTTTGCAAGCGACACAAACACTGACCGCAGACGGACTATGATCAGCAGCATGGGGGAATCGGATGATGTTGTACAATTCGTGTGACAAAATTGCGCATGGATGACTAGAGGGACACTGAAGAAAGGAATGGTATACGTGAACAACTTCAGCGACGGTATCTTTTGGATGAATCGCCTCGACTAGTGCTGCGATCTAAACGGTCAAAGCTGCGTTCTGCACCTGATGCTCTTCGTTTTGATGGACTGGCAGAGAACGAAGCCTCCCGCGGTGAAAGAGCGCCGCCGCTCAGTCGAGTTCGAGCGCTGTTAGAACGAGTCTTTGAGGCCAGACTGAGGAAGTTCTCGGCTTGATCAAAGTCTCCTTTCGACGTCTTGACGTACTCAAATGCAATTTCGGCTTCGACGCCAAAAGTGTTTTCCATTCGGGCCAGCCAAAGCTCAATGTACTTGCGTGCATCCTTGGTGCTGCCTTCGAATTGCAAGAGCACGTCACGTCGCTGTACCTTGTCCAGGCCATATTCACGACCGAAGCGTTCTACCTCGGCTCGGTATGCCGCGCGTGCAGCATCCTCGCCCACCCTCAAAGGTCGTGCTGCGCCAGAATTAGATGGCCTCGACCGCTTCTCGTGGGTACGAGCTAGGGATGGGCTTGCCATCTTTGGAAGGACTGAACTGCGACCGCTCGAGACCCGTCTCGCGTGCTGTGCATCGCTTTGCTGGAGCAAGGGCGATAAGTTGGCTGCCTTGATAGTGGCGCCAAGACGAGGAGTGCGGTCAATGCGGCTGGCTCGAGAACGCGAGGTTTCGGTCACATAAGTGGGCTCGACAAAATCAATTGGCTCCACTGAGGGTGATGGCGGTGTAGCTGAGACGCTGCGAGCCCATTCTCGAGTTCGCTGAGTTCGCTCGTCATCAAGCGGCACAAAGTCACGATGTGCTTGTCGATCTGCTTGTGGCTTTCGTTTACGTGAAGGTGTTGCGAAGTGGCCCAGTCTGCTTGGTGGCGCAATGGGCGACAAAGAGGGTGTCTCCTGTCGTTGAGATGGCAGATTCGGAAGAGAGGGACGAGAGCGCGCTTTGCGAATGTGGTCTTCCTCGTCACTGTCGATGGTAAAGTCGTAGAAGGCTGCGTCCCTGTGTCGAGCAAGCACAGGTGTGCCAGCGTCAACAGGCTGCCTCTGCGGAGATCGCACTGCCGGCGCCAGATTGGCGGATCTTCTGCTTGCTCTCGTAAGTTGTTGCATGACCTCCTGACGTTGCACCTGATGCTCGACTGATGCTTCCATTTCATGGTCTTCATCGTAGCCCAGGTCCTCGACTTCTTCCTCGTCTTCATCATCTTCAACATCTTTGCTGTCTTCAAGTTCTTCGACGTCTCTGTCTTCCTCATCGTCATTGCCATCGTCTTCGTCTTCGTCGTCTGCTTCTTCTTCGTTTTCCAGATCTGTGCGTAGTACATCGATGCTCGCAACTTGACCGCCTTCGAGCGCTTTCTGTGCGCGAGAATTCTCGATAGCCTCCATCTCTGCTTCGACCTGCATCATGTCCTCGTCATCTTCCTCCATCAAAGGCGGCGTCGGTGCTTGGGTCCACTGGTTCATCGCCGCTTCTGCAGGTGCAGGTTGCTGACGGTCTGCTGGTATGAGACTTTGAGACGCCTTCTTCTTCTTCTTGCGTGAAGCCCGTTTGTACTCATCCGCATCTGCAGTATTCGGAATGAGGACGACAATACCGTCTGAAGGGTTGCTTTCTTCATCGAGTCCGGAGGCAAATCCAACCAATTTTCCGCGAGAACGATCTGGCTTTTCGTGTTGGGAAGTCCGACGTTGCGATCTGCTGATGCTGCTGGCTCGATGTCTACCCTCCGACTCCTCGTCTTGGTTTGTGTCGAGCACGTGATCTGCGACGTCAGGCTGGCTTTGACTTTCGTCGCCTGTATCACCCAGACGGTCTACGCTTAGGCTGTCGTCGCTGTCTGCAAGCTGGTATTTGGCCATTTGCATGTAATGGGCCTTGTTCTTGAGGTAATGACTCTTCCAGGACTTATCCGAATGGTTCGGAAGCTTCCTGTTCAAGTGTATCCAAAATTCGTCCGAAGGCTTTGCCAGAACAACGTCTTGTGTCAAAGTATCTGGTTCTCGACCATGCTGGCGAACGTAGTCAACAAGCTGTCGAACAAGCTCTTCTCTGTCATGCAGATCGTACGGCGTTCGCGTATCTCCATTTGAGGTGCCGTTCTTCTCGCGCATCTTTTGATCGGCTCGTCGAGTACCTTCCCATTCGGAGCCCTCCGAGTCTTCCGCCCTGTCTGGACTGACTTGACGAGGACTAGGAGGAACGACGGCATTGAGGAGCTCCTCATCGTTGCTGAGTTCAAGCTCATCCTCGGACGATGCGCTAGAGCCGCCATTACGACGCCGCCTTCGAGATGGCTTTGGTTGACTGCTGGAAGATGGTTTGGCGCAAGCAACCTGGCTTCGCTGGATGTCATCAAGAATTTGTTCAGAGTAGTCTTCCGGATCGGACTCCTCGACAACGGGCGGCGAGCCAATAATAACGGCCGTTCGTGCTGACAGCGGCTCAGTTGCTGCTTGTTGCGGAAGAGGCGATCGTGGACTTGACTCTGTATTGACAGATTGGCTGGATGATGCATAGACGACGGGCTTGTTGGCCTTGGTGGGACTCTTCTCTACATCTTGGAGGGCATCACCCGCCTGAGGTTGTCGTACTTCGAGTTCATCATCGTCTTCCTCGGCCGGACTGGCTTCCTCGGCAGCAGCGGCAGAATCTTCTTGTCCCGGTCGAACCTCTTGCAGTGACTCATCATCATCCGCTGGCTGAGGCGAAACACGTGGGGAAGTACGCGGCCATCCATCTGAAGGTGCAGACTGCTCCGCCAATGAGGGCGAGGCGGTGTATTGAGATCGTAGTATGCGTGCCTGCAATTCGGATGGCTCAGCATCTAGGGCGGCTTGACGAGCAAAGAGGACTCGATCCTTGAGCTTCAAGCCTGCCTCAAAGTTCTTTTGGAGATATGTCTGGAAACTGCTCTTGGTATGTGCTGGAATCTTTAGCGCCAATTCTGCGGCGGCTGCATTGATACTCCAAGTGGACTCGTCCTTGTCAATGAAGTAGTCGACGATAGCTTGGCGATCGGATTCGGTGAATGGACTGCGACCATTTGTGGGCTTTACACCTGGAGTCATGTTGGCTGTTGGGGGAACGTAGTCTGCAGGCATCGAGCCATCGTACTTGTATTTTGGGTCTTCAACGTCGAGTTGCTTTCCTTGGGCGACACAGTCATCGATGTAATCGAGTTTGACAACTGGAATGGGTTGTCCCAGTGCTTTAGCACTTTTGAGGAGCTTTCTGGACGGAGTGACCAGCATTGGATCGACGACGATGATGTCGGCATAGGCTAAGCGGGTATCTACGACACCGCCATGCGTTTTGATGGCGATTTGGAGTGTTCTCCTCCTGGAATGCGATAGCTCTTCTTGCAGCCTGATGCGTAATGGGATGCCAGGCGAGGAGCTGTTGAGAAACACCTTGACCTTGGTGGATGATGAAGCGAGTGTCGCTGTGCGATTAGCAGCTGTCGCTTGACCGTCGGCACTGGGCTGTCGTGGTGCTTGGGAAGCGGAAGAGCTAGCATCGCTGCTGCTGTCACTGAGGAGCTCGATACGAGGCTTGGTTGGTGATGGTACGGGGTCTGCGATGCGAGAGGTTGAGGCTACTGCGGAAGATGTGCCATTGTATGGCTGGCGCGGAGCTGGCTCCACGAAATCGGAGTCGAGCGCCATGGTAGAGATCATCCGGGAGATGGAAGGCGAGACGGAGGCGGAGCTGGGGGAGGAAGGAAAGATTGTATGAGCGCTTTCTGTCAGCATAGGCTCACGACCCCGTAGAGAATAGTGGCATGGGCAGTTGGAGGATTCGGACTGCTGTGGGCCGACGAGGACGGGTATGTGAGCTGTGATGGTTTATCGGGCTCGATTGAAAGATCGTTGTTTGTTGTCTTTCACTGTTGGTGATGTTGGTAGTTATCGAGTGTCGTAGAGTGAAAAGAGCGTTGCTTCGAGTTTTGCCGAGCTCGAGGTGCCGAAAAGAAATGATGGTGGTAGGGAATGGAGACGAGGGTGCGGAGGAAGGGCCAAGGATAGGCCGTGCTGAAGATGAGGATGATCCGAGTCAAGCTGAGTCGTCGCTGAAGGTCGAGAAATGTCTAAGGTCGGTTGCGCCGAAGCGACTGTGAGAAAAGAAAGATGATTTTGATGACTGCGTGGTGGAAAGCCTAATCTTGCCGTATCGGACCCTTTGCCGAAATCATCGATAGATTGTCTGAGCCTAAGATTGTCGGAAGATCCGATGGAAGACGTTGAGCTTGGTGCATGAGCCGGCGTAGCCAATCTTCACTGAGTTGAAGGCGACCGAGCGTCAAGAGTTTCTCTCCACACTGAGTTGACATTCACACACTCACTTTTTAAGCGCGTCAAGCTCCCGTCGCGTTCAGTCACAACTCTGCACTCTCTCAGGCTCTAAATCTGTCTCTGAGCATTTTTCGCGGCAAGCACGTGATCTAAATTGGAGCAAACGCGGGAGTGTGAAGCAAGAGCGCCTCTGTGCAGCAAAGAGGCCAAGGCAGAAGAAGACCAAGCGACACACACATGTGTTGCTGCCGCCGCTGCCTCGGCTCTGTACTGGAACAAACAAAAAGAAGAAATCGCTCGTGTGTGCTCGGATCGCTTGGCACAAAAATTCATATGAGGCGAGACCCTTCATTGCCATTGACATCCATTGGCATCGACGGCTATGTAGCAGACCTTTTGATCTGAGCAAACTCTGATCGTTGTTGTCTGAGAAATAGAAGCTTGAGCGCCAGGGAAGCAGACCAGACAGTGCAAAGACTTGATTCACCGGACAAAGCTTTAGAGCGCCTTCACGTCGAGCAAAGCTTCGGAATCCCCGACAGTCATCGGAAGCGCACACCAAGCAAAGCTCAATTGGAAGGGCGCGGTCACACTTGTCGTCAACCAGTATCAACGATCGAGCCTCATTAATGTGCAGGACGTAGTGCATTGTGATCTTATGACTCTACTACTGCAACGTTGTGACATTCTCGCCTTGTGACAGAGTGGAGCATCGTAATTTTCTTCGGATGATGCGCAAGTCAGTATCAAGCGCTTTCGGCAGAACCGTGGGCGGTGAAGCGGCACACGAGCTTGACCTCTTTTCGATGCTATGCTGAGCGCTGCAGTCTGGAATAAATGCAACAGCAGCGGGACAGGAGGGTGTGACTTTTGACTGAGAGTGAAGGAGTGCAGATGAATGCGCTGCAGGTGTTGCTTTCTCTCCACGCTGCTTTGCTCGATTTTAGCGAGCCGAGAGTCAGACCAACACTTTTCGAGTAGCGTCTGAGTCTTTCGCTTCTGCAATGCTTTCTCTTCCAACTGCATACATCCCTTCTTCTCATCACATTCATCACATCCGCCCTTGCGACCTTTCTGTGCACGCCTTCCTTATCGCTGAGGACGCTTGACTCCATCCATCACTTCTGCGCCATCCTACCTGCCGTCACCGTCTCGGGCACCACGCTCGACCGCTTGGAGCTCTCTCTTTTGCTTCTGTTGCAACGGCGGCTTCCTACGACGGATTCCTCGCCATCATCGACACGCTCAGCGCCTGGAAAATGGCAGGAGCTGCAATATTCGCTCGCTAGCTAATCACCATTGCGCGTGCCACCTTCGGTCTTGGCTTTTACCCGAACGAGGACTCGACACGCCGACTACAACCCCTGATCACTTGGTCCCCTGTGCGGTGCCCCGCGTTGCATGCGGAGGACTGCATCGCGTCGTAAGATTACGACTGCAAAGGTGGAATCCCTAGCCAATCTATTGACTCGCCATTATGCCACCAGCAACCCGTCGCGAGGTCAGGCTCAGCGCCAGCCTCCCCAGCCCTGCCTATCAAGATGCCTCTTCACACACCATCGAGCCCAGTCGCTCAGCGACATTTCTCATGCCCAACATGGAGTGCATCCTCGAAAACTTCGAGCATTTCAAGCGCAAGCACATCTCTCAGAACCGCGAAATCATCAAACAGAATGCTACACTCAATCTACGAATTCGCGAGCTCGAGAATCGCATCCTTACTCTCGAAGACGAAAAGGCGCAGTTCGAGATCGCAACCGTTGGCTTCAAAGCTCAAATCAGCCAGCTGCGCCATGCTATCGGATGCATCCATGCGGGCTGGGAGGCCATAGGTCGAGGGCTCACCTTAAGCGCAGGCCGACCGTACTCAATCCATGACGCAGACCCATCTTCTCATCTGCCCCCGTCCAGCAGAATCGCAGTCGAGCCGAATCCGAACGCAAAGTCCGTTGTCTGCAGTGTGGCACGCGCACCAGAAAGTCATATCTCAAGCTTGGAGGAAGAAGCATTGCGTGCAAGATCTAGCTTCGTTCACACAAATGATGAATACAAAGATGAATGGCAGCATCATTACGACACTATGCGGGAGGCGCAAGTAAAAGGATCCAGGTCGCAAGGCATCTCGTCACTCGACGTTGACGGTGCGCCCTCACCGATGGGAAGCCCTGAATTGCCCATAAACATCGAAGATGCTATCGCCGCCGCCGCTTCTCGTCCCAATTCGTACAATTGGTCCATACCGGATCTTCCTGGTCCGCCATCGTCTTCTTCAGCGCCGTACGAGATGCCGTCCTCCGCTGCCGAAGACTTTGATCCTGGTCACAACATCAATTCACAGTCGCTCCGACGCTCAGGTCGCAAGTCAAGTCGTCGGCAGAGCGGCTACCTCCCCCAGCCCGACTACGCTGAAGCAAGGAGCGAGTCACCAGAGCGAGACTTTGCGGCCCCGAGCTCAGATGTGTACATTCCGTCTGAAGCCAATTCAGAGATGATGGATGGTGTCCTGGTGTACGGGGGCGACGATCAACCTCCTGTAGTACGCGTCAGCTCCCATCCCCCTTCGACTATCCCACTGACAGATATCACCAACTCGATTAATCTCCTTACCGAACCTTCTGCGTCGCACTCGCAAAGCCTAACGGTAGCGGCGGAGGCTACACCACGTAAGCCTCGCGAGAGCATAGCTGTCGCAGGATTGTCCGCCTACCCCGCATCATCAGCTACGGCTTCCGAAGCCCGAACTCCCGGCGGTCGCAAACGCAAAGTACCCGCCAACACCACAACCGACCCTATTACAACGCCTGCAAGGCTATTCAGCGCTGACCTCGTGACAACACCTTCGTCACATGCAAGCGCCGATGCCGACTTGGAATCACAGACCGGCCGCACACGGAGGGTGCGAAAGAGCATCAACTACGCCTTGCCAAAACTCAACACAAAGATGCGCAAACCAGATCCCACCGATCTCGTGCCAGCTTCAACACCACACCGCTCGACAACCAATACGCCGTCTTCAGCGCGTGGCATGGTCGGTAGCACTGGCAACCTAAGCGACATTCGGAAGCTGCACGAGGCAGCTGCCATGCGTCAGTCTCCAGCAGAGCGGACTTCAATGATGCGGTCAACTGGCAGTCCTGGCCGCTCTGGTAATGCTGGCGAAGACGATGGAAGTGTTCGCATGGCTGACCTGTTCGAGATCCGTGAGCGAGCAGACCGAGTGGCAGCACACAATGCCAACGTCCGCACAAAGCAGCGTTCTGCTCCAGGCTTTTGGGCGGTGGACGGGATCACGGATACCTCGGACGACGATTCTCGCGTCACCAGCAATGCTGATCTCGGCGAGCTCGCCGAGCTTGAAGCCGCAATGAGCGATCTTTGCACTTCTGACGAGGCTCGTCAAGTTGACACGCCAAGGGCTCCGCAACACTCTGCGTGGCCGTCACGCCCTGTAGCCCAAATGAGCGCATCATCCTCAGCCAACAGCGTGACAAGTATCACTAGCGATGGTTCTGCGAGCAAACGACCTTCCCTTCGACGCAAGACGACCACACTACCTTCTCGATCGCGTCAGTCTTCTGTCGAGCAAGCATTGCAGACCGAGGTCAAGCCTCAATCCAGCTCGAAAACATTGCGTGAGAAGACCATCACAGGCCTAGATATTGAAAAAGCCACTGGCACAAAGTCCCTCACAGCCTCAGCTACGGCAACGACCAAAGCTCCGGCTACCAGTCACAAGACCGCTGCTGAGCGGGCCAGACCTGGATCTGCCGCTTCCACCTCGACAGAGCTAGGAAATGGTCGTCCAACAATGTCGTCAGGAGGGCTTGCAGCCGGCATGAAGCCCAAGCAGAGACCGGCCAGCGCAGGTGCAGCGCTTGTCGGCTCTCGCTCTACTAGTGCGTCCTCGAGCGCAGGGGGAGATGGTAGCGCAGACAGGCCTAGAACATTCTCTGGTACTACGTCAGCCAATGCAGGCCTGACACAATCCGCACATTCGAACGGTATCAGTCGTGCAAGCCCATCAACATCAGGTCAACGTACCAGCTTGCACTCGGCGCTGACGAACAGGGGCAAAGCCATGCCGGGCCAGTCCACTCCACAGATTGGTGCTAAGGGCTTGCCGGCATCGATGACACCGTCATCGAAAGAGTCGCCACGTCTCGCTGGAACACCGATTCTACGTCCAGCTCCATCGATCAGCAGTCTTGCTTCCGAGTCGAGTGGACGGTCCAGCCCAGCATTGTCCGCAGCCTCTACTGGCAGCACGGGCACACAGCTGTCAACAACCACCCGCACCTCGCTCAAGCCTTCTACGACACAGCCATCATCCATGACGCAAAGACCAGGTACGGCTGGGTCTGCCGCATCGAGCTCCTCGTCATCTAGGGAAGGCACCACTCAGAGGCTGAATGGGTCAAGCTCAAGCAGTAGCAACACTGCAAAGCCTCATCCGGCGCGATCCATGCCTAGCTTGCGTCGATCTGCAGAGAAGACGGGTGTTACGTCAACGCCTCGCATCACAGTCCGTTCGACGTCTTCCACACTGCCCTCGGCTGCAGCCAGCGCAATCGGCACCGGCATTTCAACGCCGGCTGCTTCTATCGCAGCTTCCAAAGTCGCCAAAGCTATCTCGTCCAACGGCTCGATCAAGCTCAAAGATGGAGCGGATTCAGCACCGATGGGCCTCGGCATCGATTTCACTTCGATGCTGAATGGCGGATCGGCAGGCAAAGAGCTTATCAACTTGACCAACGAGATCCATCAGGTGTTACAGGGCTCTTCGTCCAACCCGTCTTCCTCGCTCTCGTCGGAGGTCCATTCTAGTTCGCCAGTGAGCACGAGCAAGACTTCGAGCGATGATGCAGCCGCGACTGGAGTCACTTTGGCCAAGACTCGAAGGGCAAGTCGCCGAATCAGTGGTATGACAGCCTGAGGAGCTGCTGCCTTTTCCACCAAACTTTCTTTTCTACACCATACCACACTCCTTTCCCTGTCAATATCAAAGAGTTGATTTCGAATCGAAATGGACTCTGCTCGGCCCGCCCGAAGAGGCGGAAGCCTTGAGCCTGACTGCGAGCAACCCTTAGATGACCCCATTGTAACACCACGTTCTTTACATTCTTTCACGCTCGCTAGACCACATTCCTTCATCCACATCAGCCGATCGATCCCCTCTGTGCTCTCCGTTGTTCTCATGTATCCGATACTGGTGCCATTCAACGAGAAGATAGTCGAAGGAAGTGAAGTGAGGAAAAGCCAACCCGTTTCTCAAAGGAGTGATGCATCTCGTCAATTATCGTGCGAAAGATTTTTCGCCGGCATGCACCACCTTTTGCGTGGAGAAGAAAGACAGAGCGCGTCTGTGCGTTCACTTCGACCCTTGTCAGGCTCAACCAACACTTTTACCACTTCTTCTCCTTCAATACTGCACCACACTCACCCTTCAATCCTCTGATACGCTCACTACAAAAGCGCACAACAATGTCAGCAGCGGCGCAGATCCAAGAGCAAAAGCTTCAGCTGAGAGCCTCTTCGTACTACCCCGAAAATGTGGCTCATAATGCGAAGCAGGTTGAATAGTAAGTGCTGTCGCTCTGATTCTGTATGCCTTTGCTTCGTGGGAGCTTGACTGACGCTCGCATTTGTTTATTTGACTCTATGATGGGATTGCAGTGTAAGGTCGATCTCGCTCAGCGTCGCAGGAGCAGTGACTGGCGTTCTTGGCATGACGAACTTCCTCGGCTTTGCATTCTACATCCTCTCCGTCCTCCTAACGAACCTCCTTATTCTCGGCATCAACGCTTCCGGTGCACCCAGCAAGTACTTTATCTCTCCAAGTCCGCCAACAAAACCACTCTCTTCCACGTCCAGCAGCAAAGCAGTTACGAAAGCGGTGAAAGAAATGACGATCGATCCAAGAAGTGGCAGTTTCGCCCCGATGGACGTAGCTGGGTTTTTGGTGAACGGGCTAACGGAGAACGCGTTCAGCTTTATCCTTTGGTGGACTTTCTGGTTCGGTATTGTACATGGTAAGTCTTGCTTCCTGAACTCAGTTCGGAACCTCCCGCGGCTGAACGAGGAACAACTTGCCACGGAGCAAAAAGCTTATTAACGAACCTCGATAACCCAATTTTGCAAATCCCTTTGGTTCGAACAGTATACGATTGAATACCGTACTGATCAGGCGCAGCATAGGTCGGAGCACATGAAGCAACGCAATGCAATCACATGGCGATTCCATCGAAAGCGCATGCGCAACCATCACAGCAAGTATGTGTGAGAAGCCAGCCTTGGAGAAACTGACATGCGAAAACTTGGACGATGGTATTGTGCAGGATTGAAGATACAAGTACAAGTGTGTGTGAACTGGAAAGCAATAGAACCGGAGAAAGGGTTGACGTTTGGATTACTGCGGATAGTGAGGGTAGGCAGCTGGTGGAGCGCCTCCTGGGTTCATGTGAATTGGAGGCGGGTATGCACCTGCTGGCGGCTGTTGGTGTTGTTGCGGTGGTAAATCTTGTGGGTATCCATGTTGCGCAGCTGCCGATGCTTGCGGTGGTTGTTGCGGATACGCTCCCCAACCTGAACCCGCTCCTAATTGTTGTGGCTGAAAGTTGGGATTGCCGTTTGGTTGGCCCATTGGGCGACCTCCCTGCATCCCAAATGGTTGCTGTTGTGTTGGTAGCGCATTATTTTTCCTCGCCTGCTGCGCGAGTAGCCTCTCCGCAGCGGTACCGTGTCTCTCCCCATTCTTGCTGTCCTTCTTTATCGCATAATCCACCGTGATGTTCTTATTTAACAAAAACTGCCCATTCATCGCCTCCTTTGACGCATCTGCAGCCTCGAACCCATCGAAACTCACAAACGCATACCCTTTCCCTTCCCCACTCACTGCATCCCTCGCGACCTTTGGCAGCCCAATGATCCCACCAAATACACTAAATGTTTCGTACAACAGCCTCTCATCTACCCCTGGGTCAAGGTTGCCAACGAATAGATTGGCGCCAATGTCAATTTGTTTCCTGTCTTGAGAAGCTTTGTTGACTCGAATGGGTTTACCGTAGAGTTTGAGTCCGTTCATGACTTTGCATGCGTAGTCGGCGTCTGTTTCGGTTTGAAATTCGGCAAAAGCGTAGCCTTGGTGCGATTGAGTGATGCGGTCTTTGGGGAGATGGAGGTTGACGAGGGGGCCAGATTGAATCATGAGTTCCCAGATGATGGCGTCGGTGGCTCGGTCGTCGATGTTGCCAATGTAGCAGGTGGCATCTTGGTTGCGGTCGAGTTCAGGTGGTCTTGACATTGTGAAACTTCAACAGGGTGAAGGTGTGCGGAGGTAGGAGATGGCAAAGGATGAGAGAGGGAAGGTCTTTCGGGAATGCGCTGTTGATGATGAGAGGCTTTTGGATGTGCGGAGATCGGAAGTCGGATGTGGAGTTGTGCCTTCGATTTTTTCTTCGTAATTTGTGACTGTGATCGATCTGACAGCGGTCGGTCAATTTCTCGGCTTTACACTTTACCCGACTCCGACGGAAAGGTTTGGTTCTTTGCTACGCCTCATTGGCACCAAACCTCTCGCCGTGACCGAATAAGTTATCTTGAGAATGACTGATACAACATCCTTAAATTCTCGCTGAGGCTCATGCGTGGCCACTACAAAGATGATCAGCATTGCACAAGTGCACTTGGAGAAGGACAAGCTAGAAGGTATCGAATTATCCACCGCGCGCAACCAGCGGCGGGATCGATTTTGATTTGCTCTGCTAGCGTGGGGTAAAACTTAAGATCTCCCCGAGCAGCCCTAACCCGAGCAGCCGGCTAAACGTGGTGCAATGCTGTAGCGTGGGGGGCAATCAGCTGTCCTACTCCCACACTCGCTCGGCAAATAACAGCGTGCCACAGCGGGACCCCCTTCTTTTTGCTAAAACTTTGATATCCGAGGCCCCGGAGCAAGCAACAAGCACTCAGTTTTTCGAACGTTCTACTGTATTGCCCGGCACGCTTTTTCAACATCGAGCGCAGAGGAGGACAGGCATAGATAGCCGTATCCTCGCTTGTTCTTGTGACCTTCCTCGCTTCATCCGCGAAACGCGCTAGTATGAAGGAAGAGGCCGTCATTGCCGAGATTGTCTGACTCCCACTGTGCTTGTACCCCACTTTGAAGATGTCGACGCCATGTACATGCCCTTCTTTGCACCTGTCTCTGATTCCGACCGTTTGATGTTTGCATGGTACTTCACTTCCACCACCAGCCGTGATCGTACGCGACTGCCATCGATCCTCGCTTCTGACTCACTAACTCCTCATATCTCGGAACTGAACTTTCACCTCATCATCGACCCAACGCAACGGATCCAAGCCCGATATTAACAGAGACGCCACAGTAAGGCAACTCAATCGATGGGCATATTCTTCATCAGCCTTCATTATCTTGTGACGCACGCTGGTTGGAGACAACGGATTCAAATCTTCAGATATTCGTGACAACGTTCTCGCTCTCAAACATACCAAAAGAGCCGACGCTCCGAACCTACACTGAACAGAAGTGAAGAAGCTTTCTCACATACCTTCAGCATGCCAACACCATCAAGCACAGGACCAATAGGTCCAACATCAACCATGGCAGCACTTCCGACATTGTCAAGCCATAGACAACGAACTTCGACCACATCAGAAATCGTCCCATCTACAGCAACACCACCTGACGAACAGTATGAAGACGAAAAAACAGCTCTACCCTCCCCCTCACCTCACGATTCCGACTCCAAGGACATCGAATCCACTCTCACCCCATCCCAAACCGCTGCCACATCGATCAAAACCGAACACGACCCCTCCACTTCCACCACCGTCGACGCAGCCATCACGTTCCCCGAAGGCGGCCGCGCCGCCTGGCTCTGCGTCCTCGGCGGCTGGCACTGCACCTTCATCACCTTTGGCTACCTAAACGCCTACGGCATTTTCCAAGACTACTACCAATCCACATTCCTCTCCCACAAATCTCCTTCTCAAATATCGTGGATCGGAGCGTTTCAGTACTTTCTCATCTTCGCACCGGCTGTAGTGGCTGGTAGGTTGTTCGATTTGGGGTTTTTTAGGCCATTGTTCGCGACGGGGTGCGTAATGTTGGTCGTGTGTCAGATGGTGTTGAGTGTATGTAGCGATTATTGGAGTTTGTTTTTGGTGCAAGGGGTTGGGTTGGGGGTGGGGTTCGGGTTGGTGTTTAATCTGGCGATCAATTGTCCTAGTCATTACTTTGCGAGGAGGAGAGGGTTGGCGTTGGGCGTGGTGGCGAGTGGAAGTAGTACTGGTGGTATCATCTTTCCGATCATGGTTAGGCATTTGATCCCGAGGATTGGCTACCCTAACACAATGCGTGTTGTAGGCGGGTTTGCAGTCGTTGCGGTGACGATAGCTTGGTTCTGCCTCTCGACCCGACTCCCACCATCGATCGACGTAAAAGATAAGGCGAAAGGAGGATGGAGACAGGTGCAGTGGACCGACGTTTCAGCGTTCCGCAATCCAGCGTATACATTCTTCGTCATCGGCGTATCGCTCGTCATGTACGGCCTCTACACACCTTTTAGCTACATGGACGTCTGGTCAGGTTCGCACAACGTCCCCGCCAACGGCTACTATTTACCCATCTTAAACGCCGCCTCCTCCTTCGGGCGAATCGTTCCCGGCCTAATCGCAGATAAAGTCGGACGAATCAACACCGTTCTACCCCACCTAGCGATCTCCGGCATCCTCATATTCGTCTTCCCCCTCTGCTCCAACCTCGGCGGCCTCCTCACGTTCACCATCCTATACGGCTTTACTTCAGGATGCTACGTCTCGCTGATTCCAGCTTGCTCATCGCAATTGGGGTCAACAAGCACAGTGGGGACGAGGAACGGGATGATGTTCTTCCTCATGTCGTTCGGAGGATTGTTCGGAACACCGATAGCGGGTGCGATTCTGGGTGATGTAAAGAATGCAAATTGGTGGGGAACGGCCGTGTATTCAGGGGTGATGGTCGTTGCGGGGACAATAAGTATCGCTGCGGCCAAGTGGTATGCTGTTGGAGGCAGTTTCCGCGGCAAGATTTAAGTTCTATACGATCCTTCGCAATACATCACATCTCTCAAGTCACACGCCTCGATATCGACGTTGCACTGTGTTTGAACATTCGGGAAAACCATAACATTAAGCATTATCATCGAGAACATCTAAGGAAAGCTTTACTTTCTGCTAAGCACGTTGGTATAGAAATCAATCGCAGCCGACCAGTAAGCTTCGAAATCACTTCTACCGATACTACAGTGTGGCGGATTGTCCCACCTTCTCAACTCGACCTTGTACTCTCCCTCTTTAGCTGCCTCTTCCGCTATCACGGCGCTAAGCAATGTCTGGCGCTCCTTCTCATTTTCCATCTGCACTAACCTGGCTTGAGTTTTCTGAATCTCGGCCAAGCCATTGGCGTGTTCTTCGACCGCACGCCAAGGAATCAGCTGATCCGCCCGAGTGTACATGTACATCCTTGGCGGGTAGCTTTCCGTCGGCTTCGCTGCTTCAGATGAAGTTGCCTTGGGAGTGTACGAGGCGGTGACCCAGCTCCAGCTTCTCAACGAATTGAGTCTCTTTCTCATCAAGTCTCCCCTTGCGGGTTGGCCGGTGATCTTGGTCCAAATCTTCATGAGGTAGAGTCCGAGGTAGACGAAGAATCGCACAAAGGCACGCAGGCGTGGGCGGTTGGCGAGGTGCATCGTGAACGCCACTGAGCCAGTCGTTGGGTTCGCCTTGCCGGGACTCGAGTCCATAATAAGCGAATGGACCTTGGGTGCCGGAGTGGACGAGGTTGACGGGTAGCGACGCGCCATCTCGTCGAGGAAGAGGGCGAGGTTACCTGCTCCACCGTCGGAGAAGCTGTGAATGACGAAGCCGCTTGGCTTGGCTGCCTCATCTTTTCCGTTTTCTGATGAGGACGAAGACGACAATGCCTCCTTGTGGTCGATAAGGGTGACGGTCGAATCGCCCACGTCCTTCGTCTCGACGTCTTTGATTGCCATCGCATCGCCGCTAGAAGGAGACGAGGAGATCTC
Organism: Pseudozyma tsukubaensis; assembly: GCA_001736125.1. Taxonomy (NCBI): domain Eukaryota; kingdom Fungi; phylum Basidiomycota; class Ustilaginomycetes; order Ustilaginales; family Ustilaginaceae; genus Pseudozyma; species Pseudozyma tsukubaensis. The sequence goes on along the minus strand of MAIP01000060.1, from coordinate 88,976 downwards.
AGCGATCACAGCTTGCAACTGATCTCTCCTGACCTGCTCGCGAGCGAGGTAGCTCTTGCCATCGGAGAGCTGGATCAGCACGGTAGCGTCGGGAAAGAGGACGGTGTAAGGCTGTGCATATTTCGCCACAAGACGGATGGGTGCGTCCATCCAGCCGAAGATAACGACATGACTGGGCGACTTGGCGATGCCGTGTTGTCGATCGATTGGGCGCAAGGGAGCTGGAAGTACTGATGCGTCCAGGTCTCGGATGGCAGCACGGGAGGCATCGGTGGGTCGAGAGATGAACGTGTTATGCTGGAGACGCGTCAATTCAGGAGGGGTGAAAGTCGAGACTTTAGCAACAGCGGCGGCGGTTGCTGTCACGTCCTTGTTAGTTCCCACAGGCTTTGTCGCAGTTGTGGATGCGGAAGGTGCCGCGGCTGTGGTTGAGATAGGCTCGGTCTTGGTTTCCTGCTCGGCGGCCTTGGTCACAAGAGGCATGGTCACAGCAGTGGGGGCGGCGACGACCGCCTCAAGCGGCTTCTGTTCGGGCTCAGGTAGCGTGCTGGCCACCGTAGCAGCCACTTCAGCTGCAAAAGCCTCGGCGTCCTTCTCGCTCTTGACTTCAGGGGCAGCATTTGTAGTAGCGGAAAGGTCCTTCGGCTTGGATGGAGTGACGGGTGCCGGGGTAGCAACGTCAGCCACTGCTGCGACTGGCTCGGTTTGCGGAGCTGGTGCGGAGCTCGCGATGGCAGCAGGAACCTCTTCTGCGAAGTCCTTAGCTTTCTTTTCGGCTGCAGCATCTGGTCCAGCGTCGGTTTTGGCCACAGGTGGTGGGTTGAGTGCATGTTCGGGCTTCGATGCGGTTTCTTTGTCGACAGATGCGGCCACCGCAGCCGGGATCGAGGGAGTCTCTTTTGGCTGAGAAGGCGAAGAAGCCTTCGTCGAAGCGGTGGTAGGCGCAACAGCATCATCGATTGAGTACGGAGTTGCGACAGCGCCATTGCTCTGCGTTACGGCAGGCTTGCCCTCAGCAGGCTGCGAAACTGATGCTTGGGTAGAAGGAGCTTGAGTAGATTGAGCGGATTGGACCTGGACAGGTGCCTGCTGAGGGGTCACCTTGGTTCGCTCGATAGCCGACTTCTTCATGCTCAAGATATCCGTGTTGATCGCCGGAGCGAGCACCGATGGAGATGGTGCTGACGTTGGGAGTGCAGCGTTGGTGGCAGCTGGGCTTCCACCTGCCGGCGAGCTGCTGGACAGTGGCCTGGCAGCGGAGATGGACGAGATGCTTGCGCTCGAAGGCGTCTTCTTGATCGATGGGGTCGGCGACTTGGTGGACTTTGATGCGTCTGTGTCTGAAGCGTTGGATTGCTGTGAAAGGCTGGCCTTAGCAGCTGCTAGTGTCGATTTGGGATGAAGGATGGCCTTGGCAGCTTTGGAAGCTTTCGACTTTGGCGTTTTGGTTTGCGGCATGTTTGTCCGAGGTGAAGCAAAGAGCAAGCTACGTTGCGTGAAGAATCGGATGTGTTGCAGAGAGCCACTTGGTCTTGGACTCAGTTGAAACGGTGTTCGCAGGCAGGATAGTGCGCGGTAGGAGGATGAAGAGGCGATCAGGGAGATGAGCGGTGTTGCGGAAGTCGCAAGCATGCACAGCGTCTATTGTGATATCGTGGAAGAATAGAAGTGACAGCTAGAAGAGTGAGAGGACGTTTGGTCGAACGAACATGAGCAGCAGTAGATGAGGAGCACAAGAAGCTCTTTTGGCGGCTATTGTTCCGGCTTAGTTGAACAGCCGGACGGAGCTTGTGCGACTTTTGCGTTTGCAATTTGGACAGGTCACGTCGAGTGTCGATTGAGTGTGGGACCCCGCTTGTTCCGGAATGTGTTGACTTTTGGCTTTGCTTGCTCGCTTGCTCGCTATCTTTTCTTCGGATCTGGCTGCCAAGTGACGAGATGTTCCGTGAAAATCAGGTATTTGCGGAGAAAGATCGACACTCTAACAAAGGAAAGAAATTGTCCGACTCCCGAGACATGCGGCAAAGAAGAGAAGATTGCGCACGGATCTTCGGTTCGACTAGGCGAAGCTGCTTTCTCCACTTCTAAAGTTACACAAGATACACAGACTTGCTCATCGTTCCACCATATCACCACTCTGCCATCAAAGAGCGTGGTACATTACATTATGCTGCGAGTGTCCACGAGAACGCTAGCGGCGCGTTGCCGAGTCGCTTCGTCCTCCGCTTCACCAATAACACGCCACCTATCGACCTCCACCTTGCGCAGCAATCTTCAAAAACCCATCGCCTTTGCCTTTGACATTGATGGAGTTCTCAAAGCTGGACCCAACGTCCTTCCGGAAGCCAAGCGTGCACTCCAAATACTAGAGGGCAAGAACCCACGCAATCAGAAGATCCCTTACATCTTCATCACAAATGGCGGCGGCAAGCACGAGTCCGCGCGTGCAAAGGACTTGGCAAGAGAGCTCGAAGTACCAGTGACACAGGATCAAGTGATTCAAGCGCATACTGTTATGAAGTCGCTCGTGCCACTATACGCCGATAAGCCAATCTTGATGGTGGGCGGACCAGAGACGCCGCCGAATGCAGCGAGAGAGGTAATGCAGAGCTACGGTTTCAACAACGTGTATACGACATTGGATTTGCATGCAAGTGCACCGGCTGCATGGCCTTTCTCTAAGGTCGAGGCTGAGCAGCTGCCATTCGTCAGGGTGAGTTTCCTCTTCTCCGAATCTATATGTAGTCAGCAGGACTTTCTACTGACGATGACTAAACCTCTGACCCTCATGACGATAACGAACAGCGTGAAGACTTTTCCAAGATTCAGTTCGCCGCCATCCTCGTCTTCCACGATACAAGAGATTGGGGCAGAGATACACAGATCATCATCGACGTCCTCAGGTCGCATAATGGCGTCTTCGGTACCGAGCATCCTCCCTCGGAGCCTTTGCCCGAAAAGCAGATTCCCATCTACTTTTCCCACGGAGACTTGCGTAAGTTACCTGAACTCACCATAAGCTTGGCCACGACTTTATGCTAACCGAATTCACCTCGTGTCTTTCGCGATCGCGAACAACAGTCTGGGGCAACGACCACAGTGTAGTGCGCTTCGGTCAGGGTGCTTTCAGACTCGCCATCGAGAACGTGTACAAGGTAGATACTCCCTCGCTTTCCCTTTTTGCCTATGCTTCCTGACTCGCATCTGACAACCTTCATCTTGACTTTATGGCACAGCACACCACCGGACGAGAGATGGAATCCGTCGTCTTTGGCAAACCCCATCGCATCACCTACGACTACGCCAACGAGCTTCTTCGCCAGCACCTCATCAACCTTTCCTCGCCCACATCGGCTACTGCTGAAGCTGCCAAGGTCGTCGGACCGTCGGTATGGATGGTAGGTGACAATACGGAGAGTGATATCAAGGGCGCTGTAGACTTTGGTTGGTCTTCAGCGCTGGTCAGGACAGGTGTGTACAAGGATCACAATGGACCGCCAAATCACAAGCCCACGATTTTGGTCGATAATGTCGAGCAGGCGGTCATTCAGGCGATTGAGAGGGAGTGGAAGCTGTGATGCGCCGAGCCCAGACGAGCACAGATAAGCATAGAAACACGGTGTATCACATTCGACTTGTGACTTTTACAACTATCTGCGCTGAGACCTCGTAGCTAGATTCGGATCGAGTTCTGTATCACAACCGATTATAAGAGTCGCGGACTAATTGAATTCCCCGCATGCTACTTCGCCACGTTTCACAGGCTCTCCCCGTCAAATGTCGCCACACGCACCGTCACATCCGGCACAAAAGAGAAAAGAGAAGGGACCAAAAGAGTGTGACTTGACTCTGCAATAGGGCAAAGTTCCCCAAGACCATAAGACCAAGCGAGCGAGAAAAAGGACAGTGAAGCAAAGGCCGAATACAGAGGTCACAGCCTTGGTTTCGAGTACCGAGAGAGAGAGAAGGACAGAACCCGGTGACGCTGGTGACAGAGACGTGAACCAAAAATATCTACAAAGTGATGAGAGGAAAACAGCGAGGAAGGAGGGACGATGACCTGTTTCGCAGCAGCAGTCCGCAGCATCTTCCCCGCCCTTCACCCTCCATCTTGCGAGTGCGAGTGGATCAAGGCCGTGAAAGCGACAGCGCGCTTCTTGAGGTAGATCTGACCGTTGCTTCCACCATCGCCAATAACGGTACCCGAGTTGCCGAGGACAATGTTTCCGTTACCCTGTCCACTACCGCTCGTGTTGCTTCCCACACTCTGACCGGAACCCACCACGACATTGCCATTACCATTTCCACTGCCTCCACCAGTCGACTCGTTGCCGCTGTTGCTACCGACAGTGTTGCCCGAACCAAGTACGATATTTCCGTTACCACTACCATTACCTGCTCCAGTTCCCGTGGTCGAACCGTTGCCATTGTTGGATCCCACCGTGTTACCAGATCCCGAGACAATGTTTCCGTTACCAGATCCATTTCCGCTACCGCTGGAAGGGCTGCCAGAATTAGCTTTGCCATTGTTCGAACCAGTAGTGTTGGAGTCTCCGGAAACGATGTTCCCGCTGCCATTGTTATTTCCATTACCAGCAGCAGAGTTGTTGCTGCCGTTAGATGAACCAGTGGTGTTACCGGCGCCGGCGATTGCATTCCCGTTCCCATTGTTCGAGCCATTGTCGACGGCAGAATTGGCGTTACCATTACCAGAACCCGTAGTGTTGCTCTGCGAAGGCCCAACGACCGTATTGCTGCTGCCATTGTTATTACCATTGCCACCAGCCGAATTGTTATTGCCATTCGAATTGCCAATGTTGCTGCCGATATTGTTGTTCCCATTCGAATTGCCACTGTTGCCAGAGGTGATGGCACTGTTACCGACTCCATTGCCATTTCCAGAGTTGGAACCGACGTTGCCAGAGCCATTGTTATTTCCAGAGTTGACACCGTAGTTCCCACTCCCATTTCCATTTCCATTCTTTGTTCCTACATTACTATTCCCATTACCATTGCCACTGTAGGCCCCCGTGTTGCCATTGCCATTCGAATTCCCGTTGTACGAACCCCAATTCTGGTTGCCATTCTGATTGCCATTCTGGTAGCCGTAATTGCCATTACCATTTCCATTAGCATTGTTGGAACCGACGTTGGTGTTGGCATTTCCATTACCACTGTAGGCGCCCTGATTGCCATTACCATTACCATTAGCACTTCCGTTACCACCATTGGCGTTGGCATTGTTATTACCGTTCGTCAAGCCGGTATTACCATTACCATTTCCACTACCGTTGGAGACGCCTGCATTATTATTGCCATTCACATTCCCATTGTTGGAACCTGCATTATTGTTGCCATTCACATTCCCTTGGGCTGCGCCGATATTGCTATTGCCATTTTGATTACCATTGCTCTGGCCGGCATTATTGTTGCCATTCCAATTGCCTTGGCCGATACCCTGATTGAAATTGCCATTTTGATTGCCATTCCAGCTGCCCGAATTGTTGTTGGCATTAGTATTGCCACTGTAAGCGCCGGTATTGTAGCTGCCGTTGCTGTTGGCGTTGTTGCTGCCGGTATTTCCATTGCCATTCGAATTCCCGTTGTTCTTGGTAGTGGAAGGAGCAACGCTGGAGACCTGGTTGGTGCCTTGGCTGGAGCCTTGGTTGGAGCTGGTCGACGAGGTGGAAGAGACGGAGGTCTTGGACTTGGCTTGCGTCGAGGAGGAAGAGGTCGTCGTCGTAGATGACGAGGATCCACCAGTAGCGATGGGCCAAGAAGGGAAAGAGCTGAAGAAGTTGCTGCTGCTTCGAGTGGTCCACCAAGAACCAGAGCTGATACCGCGACGACCGATAGCGCGGAAGTCATCATCGGAAGCGACGGTGGGCATGGCGGCGATCGACGAAGCGGAAAGTGCCAAGATGGCGACGGTCATTTGAGCCGAGACCTTCATGACGTGCTAGAGTTGCGCTGTAAAGCGGCTGATGGAGGGCGTTGTTGTGGTGGATGACAAGGTGATGAAATCGAAGTGGTTGGGTTCAGCAACGAGAGTGCGTGCTATCTGCCTAGGTATGAAGTGACCCTTGCCAGGGAGGTGCGGTCAGCTAGCAGAGATAGTGTCGATGCATGAGAAGAAGAGAAGAAGGGGAAGCGAGAGGGAATAGAAGTTCGCTTGTTGGGGTATATATATTGGTTCGGCTGTATGCAGGGAATCCAATCTCGCACCAGGTGTGCGTTGCTGCACTTGAGCAGATCCTGAGGACCATCTGGAAGCGTATGTCGTCGGAGCTGAGAGCGGCAATTAGCATTAGACGTGAGCGGAGCTGAAAGAAGCCGAACAACGTTTGTGCATCTCAAGGACTTCCTGTGGGAACTTTCGCCTCGATATGCTTCCTAGTCGATGCCGTCCTACTTTCTTCCAACGAATGCAACCCCTTCGGCTTGCGCTTGAGATGACAGAAGTAGTGCAGATTTGCCATGCAATTAACGCAAGCCAGAGTCGGGAGGTCAAGTAGGAGAAGCTGCAGGAACCGGCAGGGGTAGCACGGGTTCTCCGCCGAAAGCATAGCGCTCAAATTGTGTAGACAAGACGGCTTCAGACGACCGAAGCTTGAGCATCATGATTGCGTTGCAGCATGGAGCTCGGACATACTCGCGAAGCCATGCAACCAAAGCAACGGGTAGACGGGATGCATGCGAAGGGGACGCACGGAAGGCTCCTTATGCTTCCCCGCCTTTATGGGCGGCTGATGAGGCAGATCAGCGCCATGCCAAGTAACGCGACGCTGTCCAACTGAGAAGGGAGCGGCTCGAAGAGCGCCAGAAAATTATGCATCGGCTGCAGCGGGCTCTTCCCCGCTGCAGATCCTCCGCATAAATTCGACAAATTTTGTCAGATGTTAAGTTGTTACTCTATGGCCGCGAAATTCTGTGACAGCCTTTTTATTCCCCACACTGATGCAGCTTCTTTTGGTTGATATGGTTGTGGCAGCATCGAAAGTTGCGGCAACGGGCTTGACTATGGTACATTACAAGGCTTACCCCAAGCTCGGCATCGGAAGAGCGTGGCTTGACATGATCCCGCTACAGTAGGTACTGTTTGATCGTACCCTTGCATGGCCCCGCTTTTCCAACTCTGCCGTTCATGTAGGCGAAATGCTCGTTTGTGAAATGTGATGCACAGGCTGAGCCCCGTAGAACGCCTCACAAGCTTCCCCTTAAGCTCCACCGCTTGGATCTCATCGTCTTCGCATCTCCGTAGCCGACCTTTCGGCTGACTGCCATGTGCTTCGACTAGCTCGTAATCGCTTGCTCGGCTTCCAATGTGACTCGGATGAATGCGATTTCGGGTCGTCCTCCCGAGGATGGTCTTCTTACCACCACAGTCTTGACTTTTGTCCTCTATAAGGCGACCTCAACATCTCAGAAGAGGTAAAAATCGTCTTTGATCGCATGAATAGAGAAGGCGATGTCGGCTCTGACAGACCACGTGCCCTGCCGCCCGTGTAAAGGTTGACAGCTTGCTCAAGCTCGACCTTTACTCTTATAGTGGTAGACTGCACGACTAGCTGCGGCCAAGCATACGGTCGTCGACGTCTCGATACGTATCAGCTTGGCAGTGATATGCAGAGCAGCAAGCTTGGCATCTTTCCACTCGATTCTAGGGTACAGCGAGCCACACGGGTAGCCCCAATCAGAGTCGCCAAGCAAAGCCACAAATGGGACTGGAGTCCCGCCTCCGCACGTCACAGCCCTGGACCATGTGATCACAGTATATGCCTGTGAGGTACAAGCCTGCATTCGAATATCAAGTGAAGATACTGGCGGATGAGCTTGTGGCTTCGTTTTCCCCGTCTACGCTCTGACGTCTGCAGGAACCGCAGTTGCGTCAGTAACCGTGTCTTACCCATTTCTTTCGTTCATATCGCTAACATCGGCAATTTCTTATCCCGACTTTTCGGGTTCATCCGAAACAAGATGAGGACCCTCCTTTTTGGGGACCTCGGTGTTTTGCCGTCAGGAACAAGATGCTGTCTCAGCCGTCCTGTCATTTTACGCGCGAGTCCCGCTCCCTGGGGGCAGGTCCGGACGATACAAGCGCATTCTTACTGTGAGATGCTGTGCAGGCAATAAGAACGCATGGGCATGCCGATGAACGTCACGTCCTCCCTGTCAAGCAGCCTTGAGCCGAATACCTAATACATTGGAGCACGCCCGAGCCGTGGTGAGCTCCAGCTCACAGCTCAGAGCTTTGCAGTCGCTATTGAATGAGCATCATCATGGATGCTGTCGTTGGCCATCATGACAAAGATTGGCCATAATCACCCACAGAGAGCGACACTCAAGGCTCAGCGGTCTTCGCGACCCTTCGGGCCCTCGCAGGCCTGGTATTACCTCGAGAGCTATAGTTGCAGTCAGAGCCGAAAGCTTCTGCCACGTTTGGCGACTTAGACGGAAAGAAGGATGTACGCAGTCCTCGTGCTCTGTTGCTAACAGCGAGTCGGGGAATTGATCGGATTTCCGATTCGATGCTTAGCAGCAAGATCGGTCAGATCGATGGCAATTGAAGAAAGAAAGTGGAAGAACAGGGTCTAACAAATTCCATCCGTGCAAATTGCTCCCCGCATCAAAGTTGGATGCATGCGGACAGGTTTGAGGCGAAACCAGAGAGAAACACGGCGTCATCGGAGACCGAAATCGTCTACAAGCGAGCTGGCTGGCTTTTTGGCGGATGTGAATCTCCGCACTTCTTTGCTTGGCAACGGTGGCTCGACGCTTGGATGCTGAGCTCGATCCACATTTCATGGCCTGCATGCGTCAATGGGAACCAAATCCCCTTATGACAGTCAGGCGCTGCTCACCGTTCGCTACCGCCAGCCCTCCATTGCACGCGCACACGCGTATTGAGATATTTGAGTGAATGGTATAATTATTGGTGCGAGACGTTACTAGCGTTGAACCATGGACCTATGCAAGAATGACTACTGAGAACCGAAGACAAGGATATACAGGGAATTTACTATAAACAAAAAGAGACCGATCTAGATAGGGATGCCAGGGGCAGTGAGAGGGCGAGAGAAGTTGTTACGAAGCTGCTGGCTCGAAGAGTGGCGAAGCATCTTGATCCTGAGCTCGTCCGAGTTGAACTGAGCAGGAGGTGCTCGCATCGGGCTCATGGGACGAACACTGCTAGGCCTGAGCATAGGCGACAAGACAGGAGAGCCGATGGGAGAGATAGGAGCAGAGTTGACGTTGCCCGAGGCACCCGCTGCATCGCCAAAGTAGTCGGTGCCCGACTTGGGCGAGTTGGGGCCAGACGAGAATTGAGGTGTGGAAGGAGCGGAAACGTCGCCAAGGAGCATGACCGAGAGGCGGCGCGAGACGTTGTGGGCACCGGTGGCGGGACCAACCTCGACGACAGGCTTCTCGGGAACGTTCTGCTTGACAAACTGGTCGAGAGTGAGCTCGGCAATGGGGATTGAAGGGTCGGTGGGGAGCGAGAAGTAGCGGGTCTTGGTATGGATGGAGCGGTGGAGGCCTTCGGGGCGGAGAGGCGTCTTGGAGCCGGCCTTGAACTTGGCAGCCTGGAGGGCTGTCACTTGAGCCATGTACGACACCGACTTCTCCCAAGTGCAGACAGCCGAGACAGGCAAGTAAGGGCGCTTAGCCTTGACACTGGCCTTGGTGGCGAGCATCTTGACCAACTCCCAGAGCATGTCGATGGAGGCAGCCTTGACGGTCTCAGGGTGAGCGCCGGCGGCGGCAGCACGCGACGAGCCGAGAAGATCAGCGACCGAGACAGCGGGCACTTCGATGCGGCGCATCTTGACCTCGACGAAAGCAGAGTACTCGCCGCAGCCAGCACCGTCGCACGAGCGGCAGGTGGAAGCCTTCTTGCCGTCGCAGGCCATGCAGCTGAGCGTGCCCTGACCCTGGCAACGACCACAGCGACGACGACCCTTCTGCATACCAGAGCCGGAGCACCAGAAGCACTCGTTGCCAGCCTCACCACGGCAGGTGCGGCAGCACTCGCTACCAGAGCCGGAGCACTTGCGGCAGGCACCGGCGGTGTGCGAGCGAGGAAGCTCGAAGATCTTGCGAGTCTTGGACTTGATCGCGCTGATGTCGAGACCCTCGTGCTGGATCTCGAGCTCCCAGGGGCTGGGCAGCTCGGGAAGAAGGGGAAGGGGAGTGGCATCAGGAGTCCTCTTGGGAAGGCTGGCGATCTTCTTCCACACGGTGGATCGGCTCTCGAGAACGACGACGGCCTTGACGACAGAGTGAACCTTGCTGCCCTTAAGCTCGACCTTGAGTGCGTCCTGGCGGGCTTGACGTTCGGCAGCGGAGATCTCTTCCTTCTTGGTGGGAGGGAGGGGAGCACCGTCCTCACCGAACATGCGCGCAGGAGGCTCAGCAAGCGAAGGGAACTCCTTGGCAAGAACAGACTGAGCGGCGACGAGCGATGGAGGCTCGTTGCTCAAGGAAGCGATGCGGAAGACAATATCGTCACGAGTGAGGCCAGAGGTGGGGAGGGGAGCAGCCTCGCCGAAGACGCTGCTGTTCTCAGAAGACGACTGTGGCGAGGAGGAAAGCTGCTTATCCGAGTTGGCCGAGTCGACCGACTTGCCTTTCTGTTCGCGAGTGTACCTGGGCTCGTCAACGATCTCGAGCTCGTCGTCCTCGCCGATGGTGTCGACCTTGTGGGCTTGTGCTGATGGGTGCAGTGGCCCGCGAGCAGTGACGGCGAGGTTGCTGTGGTAAAGGTCGATGAGCTCCTCAAGAGCTGCATCTTTGTGACCGTTCTGTTGGTTGTAAGCGTCGAGCCTGAGGGCGTCCTCGAGGTAGTCGATGTTTGAGAAACCGAACGCAGCCTGAGGAACGTTGCGAGGACCCGAAATGGGGCGCTTGGCCATGGGAGCGATGACATGGACGGCTGCTTCCTCCTCGTCAGAGTAGGAGCTGTGTGTAGAGCCGGATCGCTCGGAACCGTAAGTCATGGAGCGAGGACTGGAGAAGTCCGACTCGGTGTAGGCCTGCGATCGCGGCGAGACTGGCTCGTAAGTGAAGTGCGACATTGTGTATGAATGAGAGGAAGAGGTCTCGGTGGAGCTAGGAAGAGGTGGAGAAGAGAGGACCGCCAGCGGTGCCAATACCTTATAAGTTAGAAGCTGTGGAGAGCAGGTGGAAGACCGAACGCTACGTGTGAAAATCGCTGGGAAGCTTGATACTGTAGTAGGCAAGCGGTCGATGAAGCTTTGTTGAAGCGATAGCTAGGAGGGGTGTGTGGAGATTGATGGGTTCAGTCAAGGAAAGATGCCAGAGTAGGTGTCGGGTTATATGGGGAGGTCATAGGTGAGTGAGACTCGATGTCATGGCAAGGCTCGGGTAGGCACCTCGACGCAGTGAAGGTGCGACAAAAGCGGCTGGCAGTGTCAGAAAGCGCGGTGCCTTTCCCACCTACGACACCAATTCTCGGTTCACTCTGCCATCCTTTTTTTTTCTGCATGAGAAGACAGGCATTTGGGCTTGCGATTTGTTTCGGGGTCAGGGAGAGCCACAGCAAGCGATAAGGCAGCCAAGGAAAGGCCGGCTGGGCGAACGTCAGGTATCGCCAAGTGTTCGGTGCAGGAATTGTGCAAAGGTTTCAACGCAAGCGTTTGCAAAAGCCTCACCGGGCTTAGGGGAGAGAAAGGCACAATAAAGAGTGAGGGAATGCCGAATCTAGACATTGTCGCCGTCAAGCGGACAAAAAGTGGCTGCGGATAGCAGAGAAGGCTAGATGGTGAGAGTGTTTCAGCTTGTTAACGGTCCGACAGGCGCCCTCTTTGGCTGCAAACGGTTGCACACACGGATTGCAGGCGGATTCCAGATCAAGAGCGGCTAAGCCTTTTTGCTTTGCATGCAGACGGTCGGACGGACGGCAAATTGTGTTTCTGTCAGATGTCTCGCTTGGTACAGTAGGTCGGAGCGGAGCTGAAGCCAAATCCTGTGAGCAAGAACATGCCATTTTCTTTTTTAAATTTAATATTGTTTTTGACGTCTAAATCAATCAAGACCGTGGCGTGAGTACAGCAGTTCAGTGCCTGGAGAACATGGTGGCTTCCATCGAGACCATGGCTTGCTCTGGCCTGGACACAAAGATGCCATTATGTGACTTCGTCTGACGACAACGTTGTCTGATTGCTTACAAACAATAGCTCTAGCTCTGGTCTGCGACGCTAGTGACAAGTTTGGAATTTCTACCTACAGCACCCCAAATCATGGTTGGGACTGTGGCTCTTTCTATTCTCACGCTATCGCAGCAACCGCCAAAGGGTTAACCGGAGGCATACAGTTCCAGTGTTCAGTTGAGATACTGTCGCAGTCGAAGCGGATCTGCAAACAGATGGCGATTGCTAAGGCACAATGAGGACGAATCCGGCCACCACGATCAGTTAAACTACCGGCGATGCACGCAGCATAGAACTGGCGCTAAGCATGCAGCGGCAAACAGAACACTTTGTCAATTTCGAACACTGAGCTGAGATTACAAAGACCGGCAGCACTGTGCGGGTGGGCACTTTGGCGCCTGAGGAAGCAAAGCCATCCTGGTAGTGCCGTGAGTGTGCGTCGGTGAATCAGGCAGGTTTTAGAATGGCTAGACAGTGTCTCGGACGGGCATCACTGCTCGACCGCGCTCAAACCGCCTCGCCAGCCACATTGCTTGAGCTGTCGGAGTCCAGATGGCCCAAGGAGAGAAAATCCTTTTTCCAAATTTTCTTTTCAGTCAATTTCTGTTCTTTTTCCTTTCTTTTTCGATTTGGACTTTCTTGTTGTTTGGCCTTGTGTCCCCGTACAGGTTCGCGGCAAGCAGCTGAGATGGCGTAAATAGACTCGAGAGTGGGGTCAAAGGCCCTTTTATGCTGCATGCAGAAGGAAGTGAACGGCAATTGCAAGATCATGCAATTGGGCGTAGAAATCTGCGCTAATCTTGACTGCACGATCGGCTCGATCGACATCTGGAGAGATCGCCTGTTCCATGTTGCCGGTGGGACTCGATTGTCAAAGTCGAACGTTCCGGACCGGATCTCTAGCTGCTTTAGCGTGCATCTGAGGTAGCGTCAAACGTGACTGGATGAGACGTTGGTTGACGTGTTGTTGAACGTGGTCGACCTATCTTTTGCACATTCAGCGAAACCAGTGAGCTCGAAGGGCGCCTTGTCACCTTGTCACGACGAGGAAAGATCGTTGAGCATTGGCATGAGAACTTCTTCGCATGCGCTCGAAGCGAGGTTGTGTACCTGCAGATGGCGTTGAAGAGGACGAGATTGGAGGTGTCGATCTGCGATTTTCACAAGCACGAAACCAAGTGCTCGAGCGATCATCTATGTTCCCATATCGGACATGCTACCTAGATCTCAGCATGCAGCATGTCTGAGCTTCTCTTAGCACGGTTCTGAGGAACAACATTGTCTCAGCGCGACAATGCATACAAGGCTGGGAACCTTGTTGCGGCTCAAATTGTGCACGTTGCTTTGAGCATGCGAGTGGAAGCGATAGATGTTTCGACCAAAATATGTGTGTCGAGAGATGCTCGCTTGCCTATGCGAAAGGCCATGCTACCGGTAACAGCGATGAAGGAAGATCTCTCGAAGCTAGATCTGAACAGTCGCGTGGGAGACAGGACAAGCTAGTCACACACGTTTCCTTGGCCTAAAGGGGAAAGTTCCCAGGAAGTGGTCTCTCGCTTCGAGGACCATTCTTTCAAAGTTCAGCCCCGCTAACCGCGAGACCCTCGTATGAATTCTTCACGCGCGAGCGGCTAGCAATTCATCGCACCATTCTTGCTCAGTCCGTCGTGTGCTGTTCAGTAGACCCAAATCGAGCCTGTTCGATACCAGCGTCCACCGACGACAATACGACAGAAGACCGTGTGCATTGCTCATTGTGGCTGAAGCTGCAAGACTAGCTTGGCACGGTCTGGATTGGGCGCGAATTGTGTCGCTGAGTTTGTAATTCCAGATGCAAACGTACCTCAACTTGCAAATCGTCTTTCGAGCCTTGGTTCGGTGTCTGCAAAGACCTTCTTATCTTCGTCTTTTGTGTCTCATCATCATCGACGTTACAATGATGACTTTCTGCCAGGACGCATAGAAAGTGTGGCCGCCGGGTTTGACGAAGTCAAGGGTCCCCGTTGAAAGCGTTTCTGAGTTTCGAAGGAGGGTTCCATCTCCGGATATGAAATGATCCCGACCCGGTCGCTGCTTGCTTCATCATCTGAACAGCGCTATCTACTTCTTGTGCAGATAGTGTCATCGATAGGGGGGATCGGATCTACGAGGAAGCTTGTTGCCAATCAGACGCCTGCAGATCGCGATCAGGAAAGTTGCTGTTCCCGGATTTCATTTGCCGCTTGCTCGATACAGTATCTCAGGGCGCCAAGTGGTGCCTATTCTCAACAGGGGCGGACGAAGCGGGCAGCATATCCTTAGACCCAGTTGTATCATGACTGGAAGCAAAGGCAAGCATTCGACTGATCAATCGCTGTTTCGAAGATACACCAAAGCCGACTTCCGTAGCGAAAGGAGATCTGCATTTCGAGTCTCGACGGCTCAAGCCGCACCATCGAGCTCCATCGGACCATCACGAGCCAGTTGGCCGCCAAAAAGCTCGTTCAGCAAGCAGCAAGCATGCGGGACCACACCATCAGCCTGCTGCTTGTAAGCGCTCGCTGAGCTACTGCATGAGACTCAATCTTAATTGTTTTACTGTGATCTACCACTTTCTTGTTCGTTCCTGACATAGCCCGGCGGCGAAAGGCGGATGCAGAAATCCTGAATTAACTGTAAATCAAAGAAGAAGCTCGAGCGGAATTTTGAATAAACACCTTTGTGGCCTGCGGCACAGATTTGCATCCGATGCAATTTTGAGCGGGGGATTGCTAGAGCCAGAGCCTGCTCTAAGCAGTGCAGTGATAATTAATAGCGAATCTGAATCGGGAAGCGGTGAGGGTGGGGGAAAAGCCACGTCTCAGGCGCTTGGGTCCCGATTTTCTTCCAAAAGCCGGAGAGGGGTCTGGACTTTGGCGCTTGTTCTGTGCTGACCGCATCCGACTTCCGCATTGCAACTAGCCGCCTCTCCCCAGGTTAGAGTTGACCGTGACCGCGACCGCTCCAAACACCTATTCGACTTCCGACGCTTGGCACTCTCGAGCCGATTTCGGATGGGGTTGCGCCTCATTCGAGAAGGAATGTGACAGGCTGGCTGGTGTTTGAGGCGTAACATGCCAAGCCAAGGATCGCGACCACTGACTCGACTCTAGAATATGTTTCGGGACACCTACTTTGTCGCCTTAATTCAGCCAAGCCAGAACATGTGACTGGTCTTCGGTGCACTAAGCCTCAGCTCGTTGAGTCCGGGAAAAGCTACAGTATGATGGCGTCGAAGCACTCGTTCCGAGAGCCCAGGTCCCTGGGGTAAAGTCTGTTGGCGCTTATCTGGCCGTCAAGTAGAAGATTGACATGCGCTGTCGAAGGTAAGGAACCCGCGGTCAAGCAGATTGGTGATGAGCTGGCTATCGAAGCTCAAACACGCCATTAGGCCTGTAAGCTGCTCCTTTATACAAGGCTTTCGCATGCCAACCAAGTTCTTGGTCCGAACCACTCTACTTGACTTGTGACCAATTGTCGGATGTCCAACTCATCCGGCGATCAACGTCCAAATTCGCGCTTAGAGTTTTATTTGCGTCGGGATCGCCTTACCTTATTTTCCGTCTGAAATATTGGGCTTCTTTTTCTGTATACCTTTCTCTCAAAGTTCAGGAGGTCCATCTGGAATCATATCTTGTCGCCGCCAGGCTCGCCTTACCTCCCGCAAATTCGGAACGGAACCGGGCAAGACTGTCGCTCTACTTCCACTGGCCCCACACTTTTGGCACATCGTTAGCCAGCCTGTAGCGCACTGTTCGGCGTTGCTATGTGCTGACATGTTAGGAAAAAGCACGTCTGAGCTGCGCATACTGTATCCTCTACGACGAGCCCGATCATCTTCTCTTGATGAAGAGCGCAGAATACGGTGATGTCGTCAGTGTTTGTTCAGAGGCACTAGCCAGTCTCGCATAACTCATCTTCTTGCCTCGCTTAAAACGTCACGCGCACCCGCTGCATTATCACATCAGCTTCAACACTATCGTCACTGGTATCGCGTAGAAATAGTGTCATTGTTTGCACTCGCTAGAGGCTAGTGGCGACCGTGCAACCAGTGGATGATGCTTGATAGCTTGCTTCAGGCCTCAGGTATGGCTGCTTGGACTCCTTGTGCAAGCCATGGAGATGATTTCTGGCATTCAATTTTCAAGGCGCTGTGTTTTTGTCCGGAGATTTATTTGCAAATTTCTTCCTAGCTGGCAGACTTGAATGCACTCAGGATGTCGTGCAGAATCTTCGACTGATCTAGCAGCTAATCATTGCGCTTCGTCATTCGAAGGTGCGGCAAAAGCTTCGATGGTATGCTACCGGCAGTTGCTGAAAGCCTATCTGGGGAACGTGTCCATCAGATCAACGGTCGATCCGGCGATCAAAGATATTAGTGCGATAGAATTGTTGTTGCTAGGTTGCTAAGCAATCAATCACCGCGAAGGCTTCAGCTGCAGACTGCATACATTTATTATACACTCTGAGAACTGCATCCGGGTGAATTTGGCGTATACAGCAGACACCGGGCGCTTCACGGCCCGAAGAGACCAATTTGGCGAAGAAGGAAGCTTCGGGATGAGACGGAGTTCATCATGGGCGCTAGACGTGCAGCGATAAATACCGGAACGCCGTAGAGAATGAGGTGCAGACTAGCATGTTGCGGCTGCGAGCGGCCGACTGCATGCTAGCCTGGGAGTATCGCGAAGAACAGTGAACGACGAGATCGTAGGACAAGGCAGTCGCGGCATGGCGGCTTCTGGAGGTCTCAAACTCAAAGACACGGCGTGGACAACCTGTACTGTAGACTGGCGCCAGTGGATCTAAGTTTTGCGTGGTGAGTGCGCAAGGCACCAACGAATAGTGGAATGCCGATATGAAACCAAGACCAAGCCAACCACGCGGACTTGTATTGTGCAATACAAATTGAGAAGAGAAGAGTCTGGGCTCCGAAAGTTGAAGAGGCGGAAGAGCCCATGTCTGAAGATCTAGCATGAATGGAAAGGCGCTTGCATGCATTGTGTCCTAAGCCTGTCTCACAACGCAAGCTTTCGGCTTTCGATCTTTTGTAATTGGGCTACTGCACGTCACAGTGCGACTTGACCATTGTTGTATTGGGTGCGACCACGCTAGCCGCCACAAGTGTCTCAGAAAATTGGAAAAAAAAGCAATATTTGATAATTCGACAACGGCCCATCGTCCAGCATCATTTAGACTTTTCGAAGGAAGAATTTCCCGGATTGCCGGATTCAGAAGACTGCCGTACCATGCAAACTGTCCTCGACCTTTCCTGCCCCTGCTGCGACCATCGAAGAATCGCTTTCAACCGTCTGAGACACCTCGTAAGCCTGGCTAGGGCAACTACCGAGCCATTTCCCTTCACCAATTACTGAAGGAGCCCTGCTCCCTTCACCTGCTCACAGTCCATTACAATACGACCCGACCCGAGACCAGTGGCGCCGCCGCTGATGATTTGTATCTCCGCTGCATCCATTTAGCACTCAAGCATCCCGCATTTTGGTGTCCCACAGTCAGGCACCATCATCACTATCGCGTCGCATGGTGATTCATTAGGCTTAGGACGTAGTGAACAATGCACGTCTTGTTGTTGCATGAGACGAAAACTAGATTGTGTTTGCTGTTGTTGGGTTGGACAAGGTACTGCCATGATACGTAAGTCTTCTCGAAGAGAGAGTGAGTGAGTCAAATTGGCAAAAAGCCAGGCTCACCACTCTTCGGCTACCGGTGTGTCGAACACGGCGTGGGTATCAATTTTTGAACACTTGAACATGCAAATTTCTCTGAAAAACATATAATGTTATTTCTTTTTCCTCTCGCTTTATTCTCTTTCATGATTTCTTCCGCTTTCGTCTAATTTCCTCTGCTTTAGTGCAGCGGAGGCTAGATGTGGTCTGACAGCCTCGAGGTTCGCGCCCCGACTTTAATGTCCGCTTAGCGCCTGATCAGCTTGTATTCTACTGTGCCTGTTCCCTCTTCCAAAGACCGTTTGCTCTGCCGCCGTGGTTCACCCGTCCCGCACATTATTCTTCTCCATCCGCTTGCAGCCGGCGCTCACCAAGGCGACTCGCTTTGCAATTGCAGCGGAGCGAAACATTTTGTCTGAGCTTGAGTGTCCGATACCATCACACCTCTTCAGTCGATCCGCCTGAATTTTTGCCTTTCGCTTGCCGGTGCACTCTGTAGATCCCGACAACAGCAGCAGTACCTCTCTTTTGAGGCTGGATTTTCGCACAGTCAAGACTCTAGGCGCTGCCCGCCGCTCAATCGAGATGCATGCAGGCAAACTGACACCAAATTGATGTTGCCAACGCCCAGTCTGTGAATGACAATGGCCGGATCCATCTAATCGTGTCTCTGACTCAACAACGTCGGCTAGCACTAACTAGTCTGGCCCTCCACTATGGGCCAAGCCTACACGGCAGCGCCCTGTCGTAGTTGGCGTAGATTCACTTAGTCTCAATCTTCTTCGCTCGTCCTCAGCTTGGCATGGCCCGCCTGCAATACTTTGACTGCGGGTCTCAAATGACCCTAGTCTGGAATCCTGGCCTGCCTTCCATATATACCTCGAAACACCATGGCAACCTTTGACACCGATTCCCTCACACACAAGTCACCCCCTTCCTTCCCTACTATCTCGCATCCTCCGTCCCCTTTTCTCTCGGAACACATCTTCCAGGACCACAGGAACCAACCATGACGGACCCATCAAAGCGAATCAGCGCGCTCAAGCCGCTCCACCTGCCCGTCTTCGTTGACGCTTCTGCCGCAGGTGCCGACAAGCCATACGCTCCCGAGCGCGATGAGCGCGGATACACTATTCTCCAAGGCGATGCACGATTCGATGTCACACCCAAGCCTTTCAAGGACAACGACGACGACGATGTCGGACGCCCACGCAAGCACCGCATTTCCTACCTCGAGGGTATTCGTGGTCTGATCGCCTTCCAGACACTCCTCTGGGTCTTCTTCCGCCTCTTTGCCCCCGCTATTGTGACCGACCGCGACTTCGATGGCACCTTCCCCGCCGAGTTCACAAAGACATGCCCCGAGTGGATGAACGTCATCCGCAAGGTCATCAGCCCTCTCATGTTCAACGGCAGTTTCCAGGCTAACATGTACATCATTCTGATGGGCCGTGTCGGCATGCAGAGCTTCATCGAGAGGCGAGACGGTCTCACACTGGCTGGTCCTGGTTTCCGCCGACCTTTCCGCCTGATCTTGCCCCTTGCCGTTGCCCTCGCCCTCACTTCGGTGGTTGCTGTCGCTCACGGCTTCAAGTACGCTTCTTTCATGGCCGACAAGCTTGACAACCCTATCGCACACCCTCCTAAGGTCTGGGGCTCGGTCGTCGAATACATCAACACCGTTGTCTCATTCGTCTTCGCTCCTTACGCCTACACCACCTCGGTTGCTAGCTCGTACATTCCTCCTGGAGGCATCATGTGGTTCACCTCGGTCGTCTTCCAGCAGACCTATGTGATCACTGTCTACGCCTGGGTCATCCCCTTCACCATCTTCCGATGGAAGAACATTGGCCTTGTCTCGTTCATCATCCTGTCCGCTTGGATGGGCCGATGGTCGTGGTACACCCTCACCGGTCTTGCCATCGCCGAGTACTCGACCGTCTACAGGCAGATCCTCCCTGCCGAGGGCATCCCTCTCAACGCGGCAAGGACCAAGTTCTTGAATCCTAAGCTGATCCCTGCGATCTTCATGGTCCTCGGTGCCATGTTCAAGTACCTCTGGATCGCTGCTCTCCCTCAGTACTACTACAACGACTACATTGGCCACATCGACCTCAACACCGGCGCGCTCAACCGCCACTGGGACTACAACAACCGCGCCTACCCTCGATGGGATGACTGGTTCCTTGCTACTGGTCTCCTCGTATTTGTCGAGCTCAGCCCTGGTCTGCAGAAGTTCTTCTCATCCAAGGTCTTCACCTACTTTGGTCGTCTCGGATTCTCCATTGCCATGGTTGCAGGCACTGTCATGCTCAGCGTCGGCAGCATGTTCTACCACTACCTCGTCGAGACTCACGGCTGGACTAGCCCTGCTCAGATCACCGCTGCTCTCTTCTTCACCATGGTACCCCTCGCCGTATTGTGCTGTGACCTCTGGTCGAGAGTTGTCGATGACGCTTCGCTTGCTTTCGCAAGGGGCACCTTCCACTTCTTCCGCACCTAAGCGGAAGTTGCTGCCTTGTTCTGTATATACATTGTACTATAGATACCCCACGGTCTCACAGTTCTCGCCTTTTGCGGTAGTACTGTAGCTGTCACCTTAGTTCGTTCATCCTAATCGAAGGTTTTTTCAGTCAACCTTACCTCAGTATGTGCAGCGTACAAAGCGGGCGAAGTGGCGAATACTTAGGAAGAGGAACATCGACTGTGAGAACAATGTTAACGTGGCATCAGCCTGCTGGCTCGACACAGGCAACAAAACACTCGAACAAAATTTCGGGAAAAGGTCCATTGATGATCGTGAATGTGCAACATGAATATGCTAAGATGTGATGAGAATGCTATGCGAAAATGAAGAATGCGAACCGAGACATGCAATGCTTTGAGAAGGCGCCTGGGCCCTGCGAGCTGATGAAGCTCAGTGGTCAAGGGCTGGCTCAGTTGGCGCCAGCGCTAGCCTTGAAGGTGACCTGACCGGGAGGATACTTTGTCAGGTTGGCATTGGATGGGCTGACGTACGCCATGCCAACACCCTTGGGATCCCAGACGTACTGCTTAACATCGTATTCGTTATCGTAGGCAGTCTGACCGTACCAGTACATCTGACCGGGGTGCGAAACGTTACCGAAAGGAAAGTAGACGATCTCGTTGCTAGTCTTGTTGTACTTGACCAAGTCTAGGCCAGCTTCAACTGCGTAGGAGCAAGTGTCGACTTTGAGGCCCGAAATCCACTCGCCGGTCTCTGGCTGGTTGTCGCCTGTAGTAGAAGGCTTGTCCGTGAGGAAGTAACAAGAGTATTCGCCGTTTCCGAGATCGCTTCCAGGGCGGATGCGGCCGTATACGACATCGCCTTCGGCTTTGATACCAATCGACGAGTAGTCACACTGCTGGAAGACGAATGTGTCGGTGGTAGAGGAGTCAGCTTCGAACTTGGAGTTCAAAGGTCCATCGTACGTGTTGGAGCTGGAGCTCTGGTTGTTGAAGATGAGCGAACCCTCGGTGAACTCGCTGCACGTAAGGGAAGCAGGTGCGGGAGGTGGCAGTACGGGCTTCTGCTGCTGCGGAAGGGCCAGCTGGTCTTGAGGCAAAGAGGTGAGGTTGGGCGTGTAGTCGGCGGTAAGGTTGCCAAGAGTGCCTTCGAAAGTAGGCTTAGCGTACTGAGTCTTCAATGTGTACAGAGGGTACGAGGTTTCGTTGACGTAGTTCGGGTTCTCGCCATTGAAGTAGAGGTTAGCGTTTTGCTGTGCTCCGTTGTTGTCGAACGTCCAGGCGAAGGACTGGGAAGACCAGACGTCACCGGCTCCGTTGAATCGGCAGTCTTCGAGAGAGAAAGTGGCGCCAGACTGGTCGAGGTTGCTTGCAGTGAGACACTGGGTGTTGTCGTACGCATCGACGATGTAGCCCTGAGTCTCCGACACCAGGTTTCTGTCGCCGTAGTTCTGGGAGGGGCAGACAGCGTACGCGAATTGCTGGGGGTTACCTCCAACGACAACGGTACCAGAGTCGGAAACACTAAGAGGAAAACCGTCAAGAGTGATTGAACCCCAGCTCTTAGGATGGAGCGTGCACGACGAAGGGAACATCTGTCGTGTCGTCAAAGGGGCAGCTCGGGCCAGCGAAGCCGAAGCGATCACGGCGGAAAGAAGAGCTGCTTTCTGGAAAGCCATCTTGTTCAAGCTTGTAAGTGTAATTGTTGGTGTTGAGAAGTATGAGGGCGTGGTAGTGTTGAGATGATTGATTGAGTGGTTTGAGACGATTGAATGAGGGTCACTCCGGTCGGTCTATATACTTTTGATGTTGGGTGACTTGCGTGCAGAAGGCTCGCCAAGGTCAATAGTGGCACGAATCCAGTGCGGCGCTTCTCTGCACACACCTTCCAGGAAGGCAGACTCAGAGTAAGTTCGAGAAGGCTTGCAGCGGAAATCGTCTCCGCAATTTCGAGAACAGATCTACCACTCCGGAGCCCTATGCCGAGTGTACAACACAGTAAGCTGAACCCCACGTCAGAACAAACAAAGTTTTGTTCGGAGATGCGAGGCTAGTCTGAGTCGGCGGAGCCGGCTGAACAACGACTGGTCTGCCGACGGCAAAGTTCGGTATGTCAGCCGAACTCGGTACCGTCTAGAAAACTCATCGGATGCTCATCATCACAGTCTTGGCGACTTGCACCTTCGCGTTGAGGTGCAGGACCAAATGAGAGCGGCTTTGCGCGACAGGGGCCTGACCTTTGTTTGTGGTGCCGTTCTAAAGCACGATGACACTAGACTGAGCTCGGTTCCAATGTTGTTCTTTTCCGCGTATCCGCGGAAGTCGAAAGCAAACGCTTAACGGTAGCGGGAAGTCCGTTGCCGCCAGTGTCCGGCACCGCCTTACGCGACCCGAAAATAGAGCGGCTGCAGCCGGCTCAATTGAATTTCTGCTGCAGACTGACGTAGTGAGTCAGCGGCGAGATCCCCGAAAATCATATTTCAAAAGCCGACGCCTTCTTGGAAATTGGCAATCTTTGACAGGGCCCGTGTTTGCGCTCAACAATTTAGAGCGTCGGTAGCCAACACCAGCCCTACACCCCCTGCAGCAGCAGCGAGCCATTTATCGCTAGCATCGACCAAGATCCTCTCGTTGCTCGTGAACCTTGCAAAACGAGCTAGCAAGCTAGGTTTCGCGAAAAATAAAGAGCTTGAGACCATTGTATGAGACTCGGACTTGAGCCGAATTCCTGAGAAATTTGCGTCTGGCATAGCCGTCTACTTTGAGAACGCTCAACGGGTCAGACCTTCACCGAGGACCTCGGAACACAGGGATCGAGTTAGACAGCAATTGCAGCAGTGGCAAGAAAGCTGTGTGCGCACGACTCCAGATAAACACTACATGTCAGAAATAGGCACACGGCAGAGATTCGCGGCGCAATGAGGATGTCAATGAATTAAGAAACTAGTGATGTTGGCTTCCCAGTGTCAAGGCAAAAGGCGCGAAATAATGCTAGCATGTTAATTGTCACGCCGAACTCTCGGCGCTGTCTATTCTCAGTCGCGGATAGGCAACATGTCAAAAGTGAGACCTACACCACCGCCCTGAGTAGGTTGGTGGTAGTTGTAGTACGACACCAAGCGGCTGTTATCACCGTCTTGCTCCTGCAAGCTGTACTTGGTTCCGCTGGTAGAGTTGACGAACTGCTGACCCTCTCCAACAAAATAAATAGAAGGAAAGTAATATTGTCCAGCGGTTCGAATCCAGGCGAAAGTTTGGGTCGGATCGACATTGTCAGTGCCGATGAACTTGCAGGGCTGAAAGGAGTACGTAGCGAAGATGCGTTCGAGCTGACTGATGGTCAGACACTGCGAACTGTCATTGACACTTGCCAAGTAGCCTCGGTAGTCGGTGGTCAAGCCCTTGAGATCTTCCCTGTGCTCCTGGCAGACTCCTGGAAGGAAGTTTTGCTCCGTGCCTCCGAAGATGAGTTCGGTCTTGGGGCCAAGCTTGTCGTTGGTGGGCAAACCTACGGTGGCATTGCCGCTTACAAGGGGACCACGCAAGCCAAGTTCGATGTGGCGAGATGTTGTGAGCGGCGCTGCCTTGATAACTGAGGCAACTGCGAACAGCGCTGAGAGAAGCATCGACTTTTGGATCGCCATAAGTTAGAACAGCCAAATCGGCAACCATTCCTTTACCGATCGCGTGGCAGAGCGCAAAACCTACGACTCTTCATGTAACGGAGGGTATGGGTCAGGATACGAGTTCGAGTCTTCAAAGGCTCAAGCGTGGCACGGATGCGGTCATACGATGTATCAGACGTTACTGGCTTTACAGTCGATTTGATTGCGAGCTTGCTGCATATGCAAACTTCTGCACATGTGATATGTTAAGACCAATAGACTGGTCAAAGAGTGCAGAACTTGGTCGGCGTTGCTCACGCGGCCTCTGACTCGCTCTTGAAATAGAACCTGAGATTTCCGTGAGCCAGGCTGGAGTCCAGTGAACCGTGGAGCCAGGTAGAAACAAGGCTGGTCCCATAGCCATTTTGAGGGTGCAAGTTGTAGTGAGAGCCAGTTGTCGAGTTGACGAATCCTTCATATTCACCGTTGAAGAAGACGGTTGCATAGGGTTTATGGGCTTCTTGCACCCAAGCGAATGACTGGGTTGAGATGACGTTTTCCGTGCCGTTGTATTGACATGGCGCGGTGTGGAAGTTGGAGTGATACCGGTCTAGACTAAATGCAGTCACGCACTCAGAAGGGTTGTCGGCTTTAGCGAAGAAGCCCCTGTAGTCAACGATTGTGTCATTCTCCTTCTCGGTCTGCTGCGCGCAGATACCAGGCAACCACAACTGTTCGCTAACCGGAGCAGTCGCGGCAGGTCCTTCGCCTCCATAGGCAACATAGACTGATGAAGCTTCTGTGGTTTCGCGGAAGCCCAACGTGGTGTTGAAGGAACCGACGATGTTGCCGTAAAGGGGACCAGCGGAGCTATAATCGATTTTGCAGGTAGTCGATGTGACAGGTGCGGCATGGACCATGGAAGAAGCCGCCAACACAGCGGAAAGAAGAATGGACTTGCAGGAGAGCATTTTGCGAGCTTGGGATGGTGGTTGATGGGGGTGGCAAAAGTAGTCGGATGGAGAGATGATGGGCTGAATGGTACCAGCTTAACTTTTACGGCTGTCAATGAGAACTATTTATTGTCGAGGATTGTGTCAGGGTAGGGTGCGAACCTCAACGCAAACGACGCTCAGCGTAGGAGCGCAAGTATGCCACAGCAACCTCTTCCGACTTGCTAGCTAATGCGAGGCTACAGTTGTAATCTCTAGGTGTCAAGGCGAGCAAATGCAGCCTCGTTGCACAATGGTACACATCTCCGAACAACGCAGTCGGAGGGAACTATCCGTTGCGCCTACGAACCCTCGGTAACGACGAAGGAAGAAATTGACCACGAATGCACTGACCGACGCACGCAGTGCATGCGGCGACTCTTGCATGCGGTGCTCTCTTGATCTTCCTCGGGACTCTCTGACTTGCACTACAGCAAGGCTCAGCGATCAGGAGCACTCACAACGGACGAAACCCTTTCCGGTGGAACAGCCAAAGCGATTGATGACAGCTTCAAAGAAGCTTGATCGACAAATTGACTTTTCGACAGGTCCTATGCCGCCAATTCTTGATGCGGCAAGCGCCGGAGTTCAAAGACCACACAGTCACCGCTGTCTGAAGCTGTATCGACAGAGAAGACAAGTTGTCGGTACAATAAGAGTGCGGTAGGACGCGGTATTCCGCCTTGAGCAATTCATGCAGGCCTGATGAGCGAATTTGAGCTTCGCTTAAGCGGTCGTACCTGAACTAAATTGACAGCCGAGAGTCAGTATCCGAGTCGGTCCTGGCACAGCTTTGTTTGACAATCGGCGACACCGCCGAGGATACTTTGTTCACCGCTCAACTCTCACAGGCAGCATGACATGATGAGGCAATGCGCGACCGTGTACCACTTATGCTGCCTCTGCCCGCATGACACTTCCATCGGAAGCATGACACTTCGGATATCGGTTCAAATTTCTCAAAAGATGAATAGTTACCATGGTCTTGCGAGACTTTGGATATGCGGAGACTATGACAAGGGTACAAGCGCACAATGCATTGCTTTGCTGCGAAAGTATAAACCGAGCGATTGACTGTTCGAGTCACTGGCGACCTCCAACGGAGACAAGAGCCGGCTCAGAGACCCCAAAACTCGCACGTCTTGTCTACCTTAGCAGGGTTATCGTGGGTGACACCATCAGCAGTGATCGCCATGACGGCGGAGCCGTAGACAGAGACTTCAAGGTTGGGCTCCGACGAATCCTTGTATTTCTTAGTAGGGTTTTCGGGGTTGACATTGTGCAACTGTGGTAGAATCGGAAAACGAAAGCGTCAGTATGAGAAGGGAACAGAACGAAGGAGAAGCTTCGATCGCAAACTTACGGTAGTCCACTGCTTGACTGCTTCTCGGTGATCGTTGAAATTGATGACTGCATCTTTGTTGCCGTGGACAAGCATCATCCTGGGGTAGGAGCCCTTGTAGCCCGGGTACATAGATTTTGCCGTCTGGGCCCAATACTCAGCGGGCTCATTGAGCGTGCCACCTGTACAAGTTGCGTTCCAGTCGGCACCTTGTGCCTTCTCAGTCTGGAAGCAGCCAGCAGGTACGCCAGAGTAGGCAGCGCCAGCGAGGAACATGTCGGGATACGTTGCAGCCAGAACTTGGGTGAGCATGGCGCCACTGCTATGTCCAATGACATAGACCTGATGGTCGCTGCAACCGTACTTCTTGACGACGAATTTAACCATCTCCGCTATAGTTTGGCTGTCTCCTCCTCCGTCGTGCTTTAGAGAAGCCTTGGAGGAGACATCCCAGCAGCCACCAGTGTTTCCAGGCGAGCCAGGGTAGATCATCATGAAGCCTTTCTTGTCGGCCATTTTGGGCCAGTCAGGGTACTCTTTGAAGTAGCCTGGACCATAGCCAGCGCAATGGTGGAGAGCGACGACAAGTGGATTGCCCTTTTGGAAGCTCTTGGGGACGTACGAATATAGGAGCGCTTGGGTTGGCTTTCCCGGGAAGTCTGATTCGAACTGAAGCTGCACTTCGCAGCCAGGCAGCTCGACATTACCACCGGGCGGCCCGCCAGGAGAAGCGCCAGGCATACCACCAGGCGGAGCACCGGGAGGACCACCAGGCATACCACCAGGAGGCGCACCAGGAGGGCCACCAGCTTGTCCGCCAGGCTGACCACCAGGCGGGCCACCAGGGGGACCGTTAGGCATTCCATTAGGCGGACCAGACGGAGGACCGCCAGCAGGGAAACCGCCATTGCCTCCCCAAGGCGGGAAAGGGGGATGGGTACCGGCTCCCGGGTTTGGGTTAGGGTTCCAGTGATTGCTGGCCAGGGGATCAACGCCGCCAGGATGAGGTGGACCCTGTCCATGCATGAAGGGAGACCAGCCCTGAGCAGCACAAAGGCTTGACACAAGTACGCTGGCGGCAACGAATTGCCATGAGAAGTATCGCATCTTGTGAGGATTGGAAGAGAGCTGTGACAATGTGAGATGCAGCGTGAGAGCTGATACCTGATTTGGAGTCTCGTCACATCCTTGCCGCTCTTTATAGACAACTTACCTTGGGTTAGCAACAGACACTTGACGATTTTGGGGCTCACATGGTCTGGTAACGCAGCAACGGCACCTTCAGAGGGGTATCGTTAAGTAAGGCTTAAAGCCGTTGCAACCGACTTTGTGGGATTTCAGGCAAGATGAAGCTCGGAGTCTACCCCGATACGACTCCGACAAGAAGACATTCGGCCCTGGCGGCGCTTACAGCCTGACGTTGCTGCAATCCATCGGTGGGGTTCAGATTGCCTGCATTTCGTTGCGGCGCCCTGATCGTATCAGTGTGCCTGACCTGCGTGGTTGACATCGATAGCTCTATTTTCCGACACGCGATGCTGACTTCATTAGATGAAGCACGAGTCTAGCACATGTAACGAAAGATCCGGGCGCTTGTAGCTACACAACGTGCGCCACACCCTGCAAAGTTGCTCGGCGATTCAGTTGTGGGTCTAGTTGATGTCAAAAGTCGAGATGAAGTCAGCTCGACGTCGACCACGCCTGTAGTTCAGGGGCCTCAATCTCTGCGTCACCCACTTTCTGAATCTCGTAAGTCGGACGAGCGGTTGCTGGATTCACAGTGTCCGAGCAGCTTCTTGCAATCATGACAGCGTCACGATGGCGATGGTCTGCCCGATATGAGACGAATCGGACTCGGTCAAAACCTAAGATCGATTGGATCCACTTTGGCAGCTTCTATTGTGTAGAATTTGAACCCTGCGCCGAAGCCAAAATGCCAAGCGAGACAAATCCGCGGCACGAAAAAGTTGCCGAAAATGGTCAGGCCATCCGTTCCTTCGGAAGCTCCATTTGGACACAACGTCATCCGATACAATCACAATCATACAGCACAAAGGAAGGGCTTATAAACTAGACGGACACAGCGACTCATTGATGAAAGGCGGACGTGCTGCAAATCACAGGTGACTGGCAGCAATTAAACACAATGAGCTAGAGTCAAGGGATGCAGGCTGCACTGATTGGCTACGCCTGACGGTCAAACTGGCTGAGCTGCAGACTCGGAACGCGCTCTTCCTTCATCGCATGAATCTAAGTATGAACCCTCCCGGAACCGACGAATGAGCCTTTGTTGACTGCGCATCCAAGCTTGAAAGAGGCTCACTTCTGGGCGGATCAGTCGGTGCTGCTTCAGAAGTCGCGCCCTTGCTTCCGATTCACCATCACTGATCCTCAACTCGATCCTTAATTCTTCAAGGTCGCAGTCATGGAATCGGAAAAGGAG
Organism: Pseudozyma tsukubaensis; assembly: GCA_001736125.1. NCBI lineage: Eukaryota > Fungi > Basidiomycota > Ustilaginomycetes > Ustilaginales > Ustilaginaceae > Pseudozyma > Pseudozyma tsukubaensis. The sequence continues at coordinate 60,232 of MAIP01000060.1, read as the reverse complement.
GGGACACAAGTCTTCCATCCCTCGTCAATACCTGTGGACCGAGCCGCAAAGCAACGCGAGAATCGAACTCAGTCATGCCGATTCTGCTTCTACGCTCTGATCGTCATCCTCGCTCTCTTCGGCGGCGCTGTCATACTCGCCATCGGCTACTTCGGCAGGATCGCCTTCAATACTTTCTTCTTCCCGACAAAGCAGTATGCGCTCCCGAGCAAACATTCGCAACGGTTCAATGCCTCCCAAGTTCATCCGCTTCTTGATGCCTCGTCCACCTTCGACATTCGGGCTACCGTTTGGCAGGATGTCACAGATCTACTCGCCCGCGGGGGAGAATTGCCCCAGAGTGGAGCTTCACCTTATCAGCTGGTTGAATATCCGGTTGCATTGCGATCTGGGCAGAGCAGCCTCAACTTCACCCGGACAGAAGCTATCATCTTCTCGGGGATTGTGACTCGAGGCGCTACGCTTCAGTCCAAGATCCACGAGACCGTCCAACTTCGTGTGCCTGTAGCGCCCCTTTATACTAGCAATATTGGTCGCTCTTCCTTGAGGGCGACGTTCAGCATTGCTCTACCGGAGAATCAGGCCAAACCTCTCGGCTCTTTTCGAAACGCTTCGTACATCTTTTCGTCCAAGATGCCGATCCTACCGCGTCGGGCCGACTTTGCAGACAGAAACCCTGACTACGATCTCGACACAGCTTTGGCGGAGGCCGGAACCTCAACCAGCTTGTTGGAGCTCGTTCCCTCACCTTGGTTCCGTCTGGACTCTCTCGGCGAGGCTGCCAATCGCACGATTAACAACAGGACTGTTGTCAGTCCATTCTTTAGTGGACATGCCAGGAATCTTCGCTTTCTGGAGTCGACGCTCGCCGACTTCAACAAGACCGCAGATCCTCAATTGCCCGAGTTCAGAGATGGCGAGGGAAGGATCTTGCTTCCTCATATCAAGACTAGAAGCCGAATCGGCATGGCCAGATCTACTGATGTGTTTGAAAATGCGACATACCAGGAACAACACCGCATCGGCCGCATCGTCAAGGATTCAACCTGCAGTAACTTCATCTACAACTTTTGCGACCGAAGCTACCAGTATCACTCCTTTGAGACCATGCTCACTTTTGCGCCGCTGCCCACGGCTGCCGAGGAATCACCGGAAGATATGCATCACTACTACGCTCCTGTGTTGACTCAGGTGACGGCACCAGGCTCACCATTCTACCAAAGACGGATCCCTCCGAAGATGCCAACGCCCAATGAACTCGATGCCGTGACAGTCCTGCGTAGCAACGCCAGCGCCGATTGCGAGATCCCTGCTGCTCGCCTCGACGCCTCCAGACGCTTTTTTGAGTTTGATTGGGAGCTCTACTTCTCTGCGCATACACTGCAACGCGCTGTTGCTGCAGAATGGGAGATGGATCTACTTACTCGCCCCCCTCCTGCACCTCTTGGCCCAAATGCTGAGGGCGAGAAAGAGTTGATCGCCAATTCTGTCGCGAGCTTGGGCGAGAAAATGGCATTCCACAGTGAGTACGAATTCTGAAGAGCAAGCTTCTACGGACGGCGTCGCAGAGCGTCCCTTTTCGTTCTCAGGATATGACGGTGGGCTGACATGACCTTGACATCTTCTTATGCCGACGTTGATCAGAATTCGTTACGGGAGATCGATTTCATGCTCATGATCGACCATCCCAGATCATCCTGAGTAGCCTGGGATATTGCGTTTGGCACTTCTTCATCTTCAGAATCTGTAAGTTTATCTAAGGTTTGACTGAGCTTACCCGACGCATCGCTGATGCCTGGACTTTGTCGAACCATTATCACACACAGTGCGTTTCGTTTTCTGGTACACGCGTCGATCGAGTTCGGGCCTATGGATCGAGGCGCAGTGGCTCTACGCTGCTGCCCAGCTGTTCGACTTTGCTGTTGCCGTTGTACGACCTCTCATCGAGAAAGCAGAGGAATTTTCGATCTTCGACCTCCTCCTGAACGCTGCCAATTTGTTCAACGTACCGCTGATGGTCGTCGCGCTCCTCCATCTCGAACGCCCTGCAAACTTTAGCGCGAAAAACTGGTGGCGACGGAATCCTTTGGCATTCAGACGCCGTAGACTGACTCGACGAGAACGCAAAAGCATCGCACTGGCTGACACGATTGACAGAAATCCTTGGTACATCGTAAGTTGTGCAGATTTGCTGTTGCCTTCAAAGACTTTGAGAATTGCCTTAAGATTGCTGAATCTCCATCTATTCCCGGTCTCTTCTTCCGGCAAATGTAGCTTTTCGGCTGCTTGTTCTTGTTCAACCTCGTCAAAGACCACCGAATGTTCAATCTCGCCTCATCAGATACATGCAGGATGGACGATTCCGGTGGGAAAATGTTCATGTCCCGATCTGAATGGGTATTCGAAGAGACGTCACAAGCCTTCTCGACTGCGCTTTGGCGAACAGTTGAAATCGGCCAGGTCTGGTTCAATAGACGCTCGGGGACTTTTACCGGCGAGTTCCGGATCGCAGCTGTAGGATCAGCGCTTATAGGAGGGATTGCTACCATGTATCTGATTAGGGATGCCTTTGGACCCTCGCCGAACGTCAACAGTAGTTTAGACCTCGGGATCGAAACCGTCCTTGATTTCATCGCACCGATTTGGCTCGCCTACCAGGCGCTCACCCTCAAAGGCGTACCCCAAGTCGAACCGGAAGAAGACGAGGACGAGTAACTTCTTCAACGTAATCGCAGTATCGTACAGCTTCGGACCCGCGTCTGTACTTTGCTGTATGGCGCGAGATCTTCCTCATTTCGAGAAGAGAGCTTCTTCACATTACATCACCACTCATGCATTCGTACTTTCACCCCACAAAGCTCACCACTCTGCACTCTCACATGCCCTCAAAACCGTCACAAAAGAGTACCGCTTTCTGTAGAACCGTCTGAAGTCCGTTGCTGAGCTTGTTTGTGCCTCTCCAAAGTGTCGATGCAATTTGTACGGCCAACGACAAAAGTGCGCCCTCCTGCTTTGCCGACGTTCTCAAAGAGTTTCCATATCACATCTTAGGCTTTAGTTGCGATGGCGAAGGGGCGTGCAAGCCTCCCAAAAGCACTTCTTCCACCTTAGCCAGAATTTGTCAGAGTGAACGAGCGCGCAAACGTCCCAAAAGCACTCAGCCTCACCAGACGAATGGGCGATTCTGCAACGTCCGACCAAGCAGGGCGATGTTTGCTAGACCAAACACAGTTCAACCACAAGCACAAGCTTCGAGCTTCAAACCCACCACCTGCATGCAAAAGAGTATTGAGATTGCAATCGTCAAAAGTGAACTTAAAACAAGGTTAGTATCCTTGGGAGCGTGTATCTATGCCTGTCCCTCAGGACGACCTTTCGCGCTCAGACAAGCGCTGTATAGCGACCCGTAGGAGCTCCAGTTGCTGCCTCTGCTGTTGCTTCTGCTGTTGTGCCTCTGCATCATCGTCACCTGCACTTTCATCGCTGCTGCCAAGGATGCGGTCAAGAAACTCGCCAAGCGGCTCAACAAACGTCTTCCTGTACTCGTCGAGGTTCGAGCTCATGCCAGAGCCAAGCTTTCCAGCTGCACGTTGTGTCTCTAGCCAATAGAGTAACGAGAGCAGCTCTGTGAGCTTGCCGCTTTCCTCGACGAGTGTCTCCGCCTCTTGCTGCGTGCTTCGCTCCTCCGTATCCGTCGTTTGAATTCCAGCTGGAAGTGTTATGACCTTGTCCAAAAACGCCACGAGGTCACTGTCAGGTGCATGCCCCGACTCCTCTCCATCAGCTTTGGGTGCCAACAGCCAGCTCGGCATGGCAGAACGGAGTACGGACACTGCACCAGCCCTCAACTGCGCAAAAGGCGAAGTCGTGATCAATTGGTCCAGCACCTGAATCGCCGCAGCCTTCTCGCATCGATGCGTCAACAGCTCTTCGAGAAGCTTAAAGCGAATCAACCGCGCCGAAGGGCTAGGTGAGATGACGCTCTGCGTAGCCAGCATCTGTGCCAAGCTCACCGCCAAGTCCGCAGGCAATATGCGACGCTGAGATGAAGCATCTTCCCCAAGTCCACGGAAACACCATTGCATCCAGAGCAAGCTCGAATCTGCCAATGCGTCCTCCTTGCCTTCTTCCATCTCGGGCGAAGCCGCTGCCTTCGTCTGTTCCCCCACTGCAAGTAGGGTCACTGGCAGAGCTGCTTCGAGCTGCGTCTGCGCGCGCACACCCTTCCATTCGGATGGCCGATCCCTGGCGTAGCCAGAATGCAGCAAGTAAACGTGCAAGACGAAGCCGGCTACACCAAGCGCTGTAAGGTTCTCGCGCGTGTCTTGATCCTCGGGATCGCGTGACATGCCGACCAAAGCATTGGACCAAATCGACCCCAGGTCAATTTCAAGTGAAGCTAGCGTTTTGGAGATCTCGGCAAAGAGCGATTCGTTGCGTTTGACTGCGCTCTTCTCGCCCTTGGCAGCTAGGGCGTACCGTGGGTTCTGGGAAAAGAAGTACTCTTCAGACAGAGCTACCTTTGCACCTGCAAGGTATGGAAGGCATACGGTGACGCCTTCGAGAAATCGACCGAGCGCTTCGCGGGATGGCTTCCTGATTGGCTCTCTCTCCGATGTTCCCGTCGAGTGTGCTTCCCAATCAACAACGATGAGCGCAGTCGAACAACAAGTCTTGATTGCTTCTTCGGCCAAGCTTTCGCATGCTGACTGTGCGAAACCCGAGACAGCGGAGAGACCCAGCATGAGGCACTGTGGCAGTCGTCCGAACACCTGCGAGAAGCCCTGCGGCTTCTTTGTGCGGATACGAGGCAGTACCGAGTTCAAAAGACGCATCAAATAGATAGTCTCGGCTGCCGAGCTCCAGACCTCTTTGCCTTCGGAAAGCTCGATACCTCGGGTATCTCCGTTCAGCATCTCGCCGCAACGCATGTCGACCGCCATGTACACCTCTCGTGACGACGCATGCTCGCCCAGCAAATCCAGCACCTGTCTTGCAGTCGCGGCAAGTTTCGTGGGCAAGCCAGTTGATCGTTCGGCAACACCAGTCAGCGGCGACATGGACTTGAACAGATCGAAAGACAGGGCGTCCAGATCTTGGGTGAAGCGTGCACCATCCTCAGTCTGCAGTCGATACAGATGAGAAGCAATGTCGGAGACTTTCGTGTTGAGCTCATCGTCTATGGAGGTAAGCTCCTCCTTGAGCAAGTCTGCTGTGATGACCGCCAGCATTGCAACAGCATTCGTCAGGTCGAAATCAGATGCAGCTGTTGTTGTCGTGTTCGTTTGCTGGGTAGCGCTGTCGGTACCACTCGGCTTATCACGTAGATCGACCATGGTCTTGGACTGGGAGACGGAATGGTCGGTGTTCGAAGGTGACGACTCCTCCTGAACGACAGCAAAGGCTAGGTTGGATGAAGCGCGCAGACGGTGTGGTGTGGCCGAAATTGGGATGCCCGTGCCTGGTCCTGTCATGCTTCCGGCTGGACCTAGGGGACGACCTCGGGTATACTGCTCATGATCATCGCTACCGTTCGAGATGGTGCTACGCGGCTTCATCGAGCCCGCAGGAACATCTGCCCATGTGGGTTTGAATGTGTCGCGTGCCTCACTCTTCTGTCCTTCCTGGTCCTCCGCCATTGGCACAGCCAGACCCGAAATCTGTCGTTGCGAGGTATGTCTGCGACGACTTGAGCCTGGGCGGCGTGGCTTCGACTCGGCGGTGCGAAGAATCTGATCATTCTCTCCGTTCGATGCCAACTCTCGCGAGCGTAAATCAGGACTGGCCCATTGGGCACCAGTATCATCGTGATCCGGCTCAACGTCAGGATTGTAGTCCGTCGTTGTGCCTCCGATACTGAGCGCTTTCCGCACTGCGTCCAGAGCTCGGCTGTCTGTGACGTGGATAAAGACCTTGTTCGATGCACCGGAACGATGCGAGGCACTTGCAGCCCTTGGACGACTTGATCTGCGGGAGGGCGCGCGGCTTGTTGCTCTTGAGTTGGGTGCGGAGCGGGGCGACGGGCTGTTCTGGCCTGATGCCTGTTTCGCCGCAAGGCTGAGCAGCTCAGGTGATGTCTCGATAGTCAAGCCGAGGTTGCTACGCTCTGCATCAGTGCGACCTTGTCGGTGTCGATCGTGTTCGCGATGGGGAGCCAGGCTGCCGTCGCGCTTCTTGAGGTCGCCCTGGGCAATGGCTGGACTGGAGGTGCGACTTGCACGAGGAGTTGTATGATTGGAATCGATCATGGCCTTGCGCAGAGGATGAATGCCGGTCGCAAATTCAGCGTGCGAGCTATGATACTTGTTGAGGCGCGTCAGACTATCAGTGCTAGCGCCGCGATAGAGGCCGCCGTGTTCTCTGTCTGCGCTTACAGCCGAAGAGGCTCGCGACCGATTCCGTTTGGCGGGTCCTGCAACGCTGGACGAGCGGCTGTAGGATGGACGAGTCGAGACGAAACTGACCTGACCCGAGGGTCGACGTGGGAAGCGGAGGACGAGATAGAAGGTCAGGCACTTGACATCGCCCGCCTTACCAGACGTGCTACCTGATCCTGACACTGGCGCATCCGCTGGCGTGCCGGGCGGTCTTGGCATGCCGGCTGCTTCGACCTTGTCTGGCTTGGGCGGTGTTGACATACTGCGTCGATTAGCAGGACGTCGGCCAAAGCTGAGTGCGCTGAAGATGCTCTGAACTAGACTCTGGGGCTCGTCCTCATTGGCGTGCTCGGGCGGATCGACGATCTCGAGGACACACTCGAACACGTGAATGTGTGAGTATGGGTCGCGTTCTGAACGAGCTGCTTGGATCGGGAACGGTGTGCTTGGCGATACGGAAGCCGGAACATGAGCGTCCGACAGTACTGATGCCGTTGCATCCCCACTCGCGTCTGTGCTGGTCGAAGCTGTGGTGCCGGTACCCGCGTTGTTGAAGTCTCGGAAAGCCGCCTCGAATGGTCCTGGGGTCGGTGGAAGACTGGTGCTGGAGCTTGTGTCAGGCCAACAGTGGTAGAGAATACCAGCGCAACGCAAGCAGTACTTGACGTAGGACAAGACCCTCTGAGCAGGTTGGTAGCTGGGATTGCTGAGCAACAAGGACGGTGCCGGTGAAAGATGGGCGTCAGAGCTATCTGCGCCTCCAAAGACGGGTGAAACAGGTCGCGAGTTGACGGGTGTTGAGCGCTTGGATCCGGTTGGTGTAGCGCCGCTCGGCAGCAGTGGCGATGTGAGTGCAGCTTCGGCTGCAGGACCAACTACGAGGGGAAGGTTCATCTTGTGCGAAGGTTCGACAGGAATGAATGTGGTACTCTTGAACTCCTTGACGCTGCGATGCGCCTCGTCTGTCGGTGACTCTAGTGCTTTGACCAGATCCTCAAAGTTGCGCATCCTGCGTTCGCCGTTGACCTCGAGAAGTTTGCCGACACGATCGCGAAGCTCTGGATCCTTGATCGTGGCTACGGCGCGCTGAGCTCGGATGCTCATCGACCTCACGCTGGTATGAGAAGCGCCAATAGGATAGCGAATGCCGGTCAAAAGGCGCAGCATGGTGATACCACACGTCCATGCATCCACCTCAGGTCCCCAATAATGTACCGTGCCAACCGGGTTTCTGAGCGCTGTAACGATCTCTGGGCAATGGAATGCTGGACTACCACAGCATGTCGAGAGCTTAGCTTCGCTGCGACTGAAATGCGTCGCCAGACCGAAATCGAGAAGCTTGAGCTGTAGTGTGTCTGGTTGAACGAGGATGTTTTCCGGCTTGATATCACGATGACAGATCTGCAAAGGATGGTGAATGGCATGCACCGCTGAGAGAAGCTGGTCGAGAACGCAATTGGCGACGCCTGTAGGCAGAATGGGATGGTGCGGTAGAGACTGCTCGGAGCGCATGGGAAGGAGTGCTTCAAGGGTTACGTATCCGTCGAGGTACTCTTCAACCAGGTAGAAGTGGCCAGGGGTACGGATGGTCTCGTAGACATTGACGAGGTTGGGATGTGGTGGAAGCTCCGCAAGGAGGGTTGGTTCTCGGAGAAGGCGCGTTGCGATCAAAGGATGGTGCGGGAACAGAGGGGTATGCTTGATTGCAAAAAGCTGGGGATCTCCTGTGGGTCCGTAAGGCTTGGAGGCAAGAAAGACGCTAGAGAACTTGCCACGGCCGAGGATCTTGGGGAGAAGGGTATATTCCGAGATGCCTCTGCTGAGCAGCTTGTCAGCGGATGAGACTACGGCAATGTCATGTCGACACTGCTGGACGTCCTCCAGCGAAGGAAGCACTTGACACGCCTTCCACGATCTAGACTGTTTACCTGACTTTTTCTTTGCGAGAAGGCGTGGGGTGTTGGAGTTCTGAGAAGAGCTGGAACCACTCGCCTGACCTGCGCTGTTGCCGCTTCCGTTGGCACTGAGAGCGCTTGTACCTGAACCTGATGCAGAACCAGGAGTGGTAGCACGACTCTGACGTCCCCCACTGGAGTCACCGGATCGATCTTCCTCTGCGTCATCATCACTGCTGGAAGGCAACTTGAGCAGGTCAAGAACAGCGCTTCCAGCCCCGCGCGTCTTCTCCCATGCTTCCTGTTCGGCTAGCTTGGCAGCCGCAGCGGCTTTGAGACGGTGACGCTCCTTCTCGAGCTCCTCAGCAGTGGCTGGATGAAGCTGCTCGACAGATTGGTGATGTGAGGTGGAAGCCTCGCCGGGTCGTGCTTGCGGAGGCGCTGCAGACTGGGTGCGGGAAAACCTGTAGGTCTGTGCACGTCGAAAGGACGGCTGGGTAGGCGCTGGCATCTGTTCTGACGCGGATGTGGTTGATACCGCAGCAGCAGAACCGCGACGTTGCGAGGCAAGACTTGAAGGGTTGTGAGGCAGTGAAGGGTTGGAAGCCGGAGCGAGCGTTCTGATGGTGGCCAAAGAGCTTGATCTCTTATGTGCTCGTAGGCTGTCGGTGATCTGACGTCGCTCGTCGGATGTCAAAGTGGAGATGGCGCTACCAGTAGCATTGACGTTGGCGGTGGCAGAAGGTGGCCAGGCGTTGTTGGAGTAGGGACCTTGGGAGATGGTGCGGAGCGGAGGCGCTGGTGCAGGGGACGAAGAGCGACTCTGTCTTGCCGAAGAAGTGGCAGAACGCGGTGGTTTTGGTCGTAGAGTCTCACGGGACGATGATGGACCGGTCGGAAAGGCGATGGAGTCAGCCGTAGATTCTTGTAAAGATGGTGCCGTAGAGTCCGCTTTGGTTGCAGCAACGAAGGCTGACGCTGATGCAAAAGCTGAGGTTGACGCAGAATCTGTTGCCGATGCTGTAGAAGTGGTATGCGAGGTAGTGATGGTGGGTATAGCGTCAGAAAGTGGTGCCGGTTCAGTTTGAGAAGAGGAGGGAGTAGGTTGTGAAGATCCAGAAGGAATCTCGGTTGGTGGTGGTGAAGGAGGCGGCATGTCTATGTGGGAAGTGGCAGGGGCCTCATCGGCTTCGGCAGTAGAGCCGGCCAAGTCCGGAAGCATTATTGCTGCTCACTACAACGGGAGTAAAGTGGCGGCAGGACTAGGCTGAAGACGGCATGAAAGAGTATGGTTGCTGTGGTCACTTTGCAGCGGCATGCTATTGTTTGTGTCTGGATACGCCGAGGCCATGAAAACCCGAGGCAAACGGTACACGACGATGTGAAGGTCCTTTGAGACAGGTTTGTGCCTGAGTTGGTGTACGTTTGTGTGAGCTGCAAACCGCCGAAGGAAGACAGGCGATAGTGTAAGGGCGTGGCAAGCGAGCGGACTGCGAACCAAACTCGCTTTGTCTCCCGTCTGTGAAGGTTGGCGATGAGCGAGAGGCGAAATAGAGCTCAGGCGGGCGTCCAAGGAAAGGTCTCGACTGTCAGAATTGAACGCCGCAGGATGTTCAAGATCTGGGGGTGAGCGGTGTGGGAACCAAGTGGTCAAGGCGAAAGGAGCGCAGAAAGGCGCAAGAAGGCAAGGCACTGGTGAAGAGCGGAAGAGTAGGAAGGCGGTAGCAAGTGCAAGCAGGTAAGCGAGCAAGGGACAGCTCAATCAAAGGTCGGAGTGGTGTTCGAAGTGCTTGCTTGCGATAAGGTTGTCCAGCCACGAGGTAGGGATTGAGGATGAGGTTGTCCACTAAGTCAACAAAGAGACGGGCAATGCAAGCCACAAATGAGATCACTTGCACGGAGAGCAAGAGCGAAGTTGAACCGAGATGACGGTCTAGGATGGGCAGAAAGAGCTGGACGGAGAAATGTTGCCGGTTCGAGGTTGTATTCATGCGATAATGGTCGAGATAGATAGCAGAGAGAGCTCGCCAATCATGGTCCAGCGGGCGGATAGATGATGTCGACGCTTAGACAAGGAATAGATAGTGAGAGAGAGGACCACAGCCCAGAGAGCATGCTGGCTGGCTGGCTGGCTGGCTGGCTGGCTGGTTCAGTTAGTCGAGGCGAGCGAGATAAGTGTTTTGTGCGTGCAAAGCTGAGCTGAGTCTGAGTAGATGCGAGGGCAGGCAAAGGCAGTGCGTCAGTGTGTTTTGTGTTGAACTCGCCAAAAATAAATTCCGAGAGATAAGGCGGAGTCTAGCCGATCCATAGGCGAGAAATAACACACGCGCACAAATCACAACGCACAGCGATAGACACACTCACTCACTCACTCACTCACTCACTCACTCACTCTGCCCTCATCATACTGCCTCGCTTTCTCTTAGAGCGACAAGAGCAGCATCTCAACTCGCTTATCGCAAAGTGAACACTTTCCAAAAACCACAAAGCCGGCACGGAACCAACTTCTCTTGACTGTATCATCGTCACATTTCCATCTCGCAGCTCTCTCGAGTCACCCTCGTACACGCAACACAGAACTCAAATGGAAAGCGGTGTGTCACATGCCTTAGCATTTGAATTGAGTTGGCAGAGGCGTGAGCGACAAGTTTCACTTTATCGAAGCTTCCCTTCGATCCCGATTGCTGAATTTGACTTGACCAACCTTCCAGGCCCGCTCTAGACCTCGTCCTCTTGCTTCCCTTTGCCTTTCAACCATGAAGCTCTTTCCATCGTGTCCCGCAGCTTCGGCACTTTCCGAACCTTTGAATGCGCTAGGCATGTGAGAGAGTCTTGTTAGACTCCGACGTGCAAAGCTTATACTCATTGTCTCGAGCCAAAATTCTATGGAGCGAGAATTCCGAATTGCCGATGACGGTGTCCTGTTGCCGTTGCCGATCGACCACGCACATGTTTAGCCTGTCGCTGCAGCAGTAAGTCGAATGCATGCACCTGCAGCTCTGGCTTCGATTTCACCCCAGTCTAGGCTCGCTCGTCCAATCAGAGATGAGCCGGTTTGATATTCCTCTTTGCCGCCAGTCAATCGTGGCATGCAAAAAGGCCTCAATGTGCATTCTTCCAAATAAACCAGATCGGGTTCATCCTCCCTTGATCGATCGGAGACTTTCGTCGGTCGTAGCGGTCTCCGCTCGCCAACACAGAGGCTAAAATCGCTCACCGGCAATTTCGCCTTTCATAGTCGCGATTCGATTGGCTGCTTCGACGTCATAACCTGACAGTTGAGAAATCTGCACCGCAAATCACATGGTCTGCTCTCCTTTGTTTTCCGATGCGGCCACACTCCCTTCGGAACGAGCTGATATGTGGCGCTTTTGTCGACGTGGACGAGCCGTGGGCCAAGTCTACCTGTTCTACTGATTGGCTCACACTCCAAGAGGCTCAAGGGCGATAAGCAATGTGCAAGGAAGGGAATGGCGGCGTGCATGGTACATAACATTGCAATGCGACGATCAGAACTCAAAATCATCATCAACACTCGTCTTTACCGTCCCTCGTTTATCCTCCTCTTCGTCCTCGCTGGCCGCCTCTTCATCCTTACCCTTCTCACCCGGTGCAGGTGCTGCTTTCTGCTGTTCAAAGTAGATTTTCGCTAAGCTAGCCGGTGTACTTGCCTGTTCGATTGTCTTATCCTCCCTCCTCTTCATGAATCGGGGGAATCGAATCGAAAGTCCTCTTTCTTCGCTGACTAACCCTATCGCTGCAGTATAATTAGGACTGATCGTAACATCCGCTCCTCGCAGCTCCCATACTTCGCTTGGCTTCCACCAAACGTCGGGCCAAAGATTACCCGTTTCGAGTTCGATACCAAAGGGCGATGGCTCGCCCCATCGAGCGCGGACGCAGGTGTCGGATCCTTCGGCGTAGCGTACGTTGAGGTCTTTGTAGAAGGCATCGGTGAAGCCGGAGATGCATTTGCAGACTGCTTGCAAGACGCCTGTGGTTGGATCGTAGAGTGCGAGGAGGATGGGGGACCACCAGGTGGCTTTTCGTCCCATACCGTGCCAAGCGCCGATGGGGACAAGATCGAGAGAGTCGCCAAGACCGTCGACATAGTCCTTCTTGACTTTGAGCCAGGATTCGCAGCGCTTGTCCGGCTCGTAGGTTGAGAGAAGCGCTTTGCCTCTGCCGTTGACACCCTTGCCCACTTCTGCTGGCACGACAGTAGAGGCTTGAGCTTTGCCATTGCGACCAGCTCCGCTGTCGTCAAGCGTCTGCACCGCTTCATCTTCGTTGTCCATCGCCAGGTCATCGTCCACTACATCCGCGAGCTTGTGCAGACGAGCTGATGCGTGGCCTTCTCCACCTTCATCGCCTTCCCCTACCGCGATTCGTGTATCAGACCCTCCATCATCTGCGTCGCTTTCCGTAGCGTCTTTCGTATCCGGCGGAGCCTCCCAGTGATGGTCGAGCGACTTGACCATGATACCTTCGCACTTGTACTCCTGCGCCTGCGTGAAGAAGCGTGCTACGTCGTCTGGGTCGGTGCTCTCGCACGAACGTACATGTGCAAAGCGTGCAATCAGCGGACTTCGAGGTGAAAGTGGCAAGAAGCGACTGTGCAGCAGGTTGCGCCGCGTGCGGAAGGATGACTTGAGAAGCGATTCGCCGTCCAAGTACATCAGATCAAAAGCAAAGACACCTACTTTGACCTTGATATCGTGAAGGTTGACATCTTTGCGGCTGCGATTTGCTAGCGTCTGGAATGGCAGAAGTCGGCCATCAAGGTCCATCGCGACTACTTCGGCGTCCATGATGAATGATGTGATAGGCTGGCGCTTGACTTCTTCCTCCAAGCCGACCAGACCTCCACTTTCAGTGTCGCCTTCCTTGAGCGCGTCATCTGCCGAGGGCTTCGATATTGACGCCACCGCGTCCGCGAAAGCACTGCCACCGATGTTCAGATCTTCCTCGCTCTCCAATCTCATCAGTATGGGCAGCATGTCTGTGATGTCTGGATACTTATCCACCATTGTTTCTAAGTGCCGAGAGAACAGTCGGACGTATATCTCTTGATTCTTGCCGACCCACTTGCCCATCTTAGCTGCCCCGTTGCTCCCAGACGCGTCTTCCGTGACACTTTGTCTTGCCGCGGGTCCAGCGCTTCTTGGCACATAGATGGCATGGATCTGACATCGCTGCCCGTCATACTTGAACTCGGAAACGAAGGCTCTTGGTCCCAACTTCTCGTGCATGGCGCCCAGCGATCGCGTGATCGAGCCAAGCATGGGTGAGATGGGGGTTCCAATACGAAGCGGTACATGCTCCGACAGTCCTGCCAGACCGTATTGAACGAGCGAGGGCACAATGACGCCAAAGTTAGGATGGCGGGCCCGTACTTCTCGCACCAACTTTTCTGCTCTAGCAAGCCGTTCCATCAAGGCGAGACGTTGCGGATCTTGACGCTCTTTGGGCTTTGTAGCGTTAGCAAGGATGCCTTTTCGTTCGTGTGGATGGACGAGGAGCAGCGCTGCTCTTTCCTTCTCTTTCTGATTGCTGGGCTGTATCGGTGTCACCGACTCTTCGACTAGTGCAAAGGTCCTTGCCAGTGCAGTGGCGATGGTAGTCCGCACTGCTTGGATACGCAGATGGCTGATGAATGTACGCACCAAGAACCGCGTCTCCTCGCCACGGCTCGCAACGAGCAGCTTGGTCACATAGCCTAGCTTCTGGTTGGCACTACCCGTCCCGCTCAGCCTGGCAATACTATGCAGGTTGGAGAAGAGTCTCTGCACGGTAATTGGCGCAGGACGTACCAGAGCCTTGACATCCTTTTTCGCCTCGTAGGCGACATCGCCAGGATCGCCTGTCTTGTCCCAGACCTGCTTCATAAACCGAGCCGACTTGCCTGTGACCGACTTGATCGCTTTGTTGATGATCGATCCGCCAAGACCGAGCTCAACGCCGTCATAGGGGGGTGCGATATGGTTGCTGACCAGATACACTGTTGGCAGCAAGGAGTCGGGATCGTGTGCACGCACCGTGCGCAGCAGGTTGGTCAGTAGCGTTGTGATGGCGAGACGAGATCGTGTAGCTGAGATCAGAACAAAGGCTTGTGTGAGGAGCGCGTACGGAGTTGTCGGCGCCAGCTGCCCATCTCTGCCAACAGCTGTTGGCCATGATGATGTGTCGACGTCCAATGGGTCGAAGACAAAGATATCGTCACCCAGAGGAATGGCTTGTATTGATGCGTCCAGTGCCGCAAGATCGACTGGCTTCGATGCCGATGGCGGCTTTTTGCTTGGCGTTGGTGGAGCGGATGGAGGTGATACCTTGCGTTGAGCGGACGGACCTGCTTCCTGCCTTCCATTCGTTTCGCGAGATGCTTCGTCCTGTTGTCCGGACCATTCTTGGTGAAGGCGCCTAGCCATATCCTCGTCACCTCGCATCCGCGTCTTATACTCCTCCACTGATAATCCGGCATCTTTAGCTGCTAGCTGCACAGCAAAGGCAGCATCTTCGTCTTCTTGCGTTATTGTACCGTTGGTGGGCTTTGTGTCCGTGTCAGAGTCTATGTCTATTGTGATTTGCTTCTGCTTCGCTTTTGCGTTGCTCGGAGTTGGAGATGTTGGCTCTGCTGCGAAAGTTGTCCGTGATGTAGACGATGGGCTGGTAAAGAAGGATGTCAACGCTGACTGCTGTCCAGACTTTTGCTTCTTTGTCGGTGTCGAAGGCGCTGAAGGTCCGTTGGACCGCTTCTTGGGTGGCATGCTTGCAGCAAGATGATACGCTGCGTCTCAACGTCGGACCATAGAGAGTCTTTCGCGAGTGTTTCTTGTCTAAAGTAGAGGACCTGTCATCTAAGAAGATGTATAGGATCGTTGATGGTGCCGAAAGGGGAGGCATGACATCGAGCTGCTCCTCTTGTGTCAGGGTCCTGCAGCCTCGAGCATGTGGAGGCTGAGGCACGAAAAAAAGTTCGGCATTCGGAAGTGAGGCAAAGCACCTCTTAAACCCTGTTCTTCCAGGAGCTTATCCTCCCGACACCCCCTTCCTGCTACCTCTTCACAATCTAGGCTGCGATCCAAGGCTCCACCGCAACAACACTGAGGTCGAAAGGACACATCATGTCGCATCGCATAGCCCTCAGCAAGCTGCCTCGTACGGCAAGTTTGTCTTCCGTAAGGTCGTCTACAAGCACTGGAATGGTCTTCCCCATCGCTGGCCCCTCAAGCAGGCCCTTCTCCTCTTCAATACTCTTATGCTCGCACGAAAATCCACTCGGACTACCCCGAAACAACCAACGCATCCCACCAACCATGCCACGTCGAGGCTCAGGTCCGCCGCAGCCACGACGCATCCCACACGTCAAACAAGTTGTCTGCGTCTCATCCGGCAAAGGAGGTGTGGGCAAATCCACCATCTCTGCTAACCTTGCTGTCGCCCTCTCCCTCACGTCAGCGGCAGCAGGCAAAAAGCCGAGAGTCGGACTCCTGGATTTGGACATTTTCGGACCCAGCGTACCGAAATTGATGGGGCTGGAAGGCGTGGGTGAGCCAGAATTGACAGAGTACGGAGGGTTGATACCGATGAAGAATCATGGTGTGAGTTGTATGTCTATGGGATTCCTTCTCGGAAACAATGTGGCCAAGGAGGGGGAAGAGGAGGAAGAAAGAGTAGTGGCATGGAGAGGAATGATGGTCATGAAAGCCACCCAGCAGCTGTTGTTTGATGTAGATTGGAGACTCAATCCTCTGGCGCCAACGCCTTCTTCGCCGGAAGAAGTGGAGCTTGACACATCCAACACGCCTCTCGATGTCCTCGTTATCGATATGCCGCCTGGTACAGGCGATGTCGCACTCTCACTGGCACAGCTCGTAAAGGTCGATGCAGCCGTAGTCGTGACTACGCCTCAAGAAGTCGCCCTATTGGACGCGAAAAAGGGCGTATCGATGTTCAAAAAGACCAACGTCCCAATCGCAGGTTTGGTGCTCAACATGAGCCACTTCATCAGCCCAGACACAGGCAAAGCGTTCGAATTGTTCGGCAAGTCGACAGCGGTGGAAAAGTATGCAGAGAAGCAAAAGTTGGATATCTTGGCTAGGATACCGCTTCAGCCGCAATTGAGTGTCGGTGGAGATGAAGGCATCCCGGCTACATTGAGAGAGACGCTGCCGACGTTTGAGAGCGGGGCAGGAGATGGTCAGGGAAAGGGAGAAGGGCAGTCGAATCATATTCGCCAGGCATTCCTGGAGTTGGCACAGAAGGTATGGTCTCGACTTGGGTAGTAGGCACCTATAGCGCACAGAGATCTCGACTTGTACACTCACAAGTAGCAATGCCGGTTCAACTCATTAATCAGACAGCTCTTTAAGACATAGCTCTTTGTGATAGTTTGCATTCCCGAGCATATGCGATTAAGCATGACAACACATCAGATCAACGACGACAGACTAACGATGGCCACATCTTAGGCCTTGGCCGGAGTGACTCCAGCCTGAGCCTCGAATCCTCTCTCGATCTTCATCACCTCTTGCAATTCCGTCTCCAGCATCGACTGAACCTCCTTACTCGCAGGCTGCAAAGGCATCCTACACACTCCCACAGGGTAGTACCACCTCTGCAACGCACACTTGGTTCCCGGAATTCCTGCCTTGAACATGACCCAGTCCGCATGGCTTACCACCGCTTGCAATTCCTGCGCCTGTTGCAACTTTTCCCAGTTCTTCTCGGCTACAGCTTCCCTTGCCAGGTTGTACAAATGCACGATGGTCCTTGGGATAATGTTACCCGATCCGCAGATGACGCCGTTGAATCCAGCCATGAGGGAAGGGACGATGATGTCAGCGAAACCGGACCAAACGTGGAAATCGGGTCGTTGGATGGCTTGAGCGATACGACCACCTTTACCGATGGAAGCGCAGGTGAGTTTGGCACCGCAAATGTTAGGATGTTGCGAAATGTCAATGAGGAGGTCGGAGTCCATATCGATTCCACCGACCACAGCGGGGAAGTTGTAGATCATAACGGGAAGGGGAGAATTGTCGGCAACTTGGGTGAAGAATTGCTTCATTGCAACACGGTCCTTGCCGAGCCCGCCGGCGAAGTAACCGGGGAGGATGACGATGACGGCATCGGCGCCTGCGCGTGCAGCTTCGCGACAGTTGGCGATGGTTTCTTTGACCGAGCCTGTACCACAACCTGCCATGATCTGGGTAGAGGTGAGTCCGGCAGCGGTGAGGTATTGACGTGCGGTCGAGACGAGTTCGAATCGTTCGGGTGTGGAAAGATGGATGGCTTCACCGTTGGTACCCATGACGACGAGGTGGGAGCCAGCGGAAGCGATACGAAGAACGTGTGTCTTCCATGCTGCGAAATCGATCTCCTCGTTGGTGTCGAAGGGGGTTGCGAGAGGAGTCCAAACGCCAGCCTGGACCGGGACGGGTTGGTAGCCGTTTGTTGTCTGTGTCATTGTTTTTTCTTCGATGGAGGTCCAAAGGGGGGATGAGGACGGATCGAGATTGTCGCAGCGAGACGGTGAGGGGAAAGGGGGAAGTTGCCGTACAGGAAGGATGAGAAAGAGGAATGGTCTATATAGATAGTCGTGCTCGGAAGCGCGGGGAGGAGAGGAAAGAAACAGGGTGGCAGAAGGTGCACCGGCAATCCTCACATCTACGCAGACGATGGTACAGGACGAAAGATAGAGTGGGGTAAGTGCAGCTCAAAACGCGTGGGGGAGGACAGCGAACACCAAAAAACCCGTCTCCAGGTTGGCCTGTCTGTCGCAGTCTCCACATACCTTTTGTTGCCTCTCTGCTCGCTATCCGCCCACCTTTCCCTTTTTTGTCGTCGCCGCCGCCGATGGCTGAGGGGCTTGCGCGCGGCATTGCATTTCCGTGCAGTTTTGTGCTCTTCTCATCTCTTTTCAAGCTCTCGTTCTCTCCAGAGTCGTGCTGGCTTCCTAAGACCTCGCCCTCTCATTCAGATCTTCAGCTAATTTGATCGTATGTTGGCCAACGTCGGCGTTAAGGAGATAGTGTGCGGCTATTTGGTCTAACCTGAGATGTGATGGCGGGCTACGTTGCGTGGGCGTACAGCACTCTGCCTTACACGCGGGATGAAGGTCGGCCCGATGTGGACCGTGCTGTTCAAAATCTGACTGTTGACCGAGCCATCTCCTTTTGTGGTGTCTACACTACCGTTTCCCATTCAAGTGTGGTGCATTGAGAGGATACAATGGGACGTTCACCGCCGAACGTGTGGTATCTACAATAGCAAGACGCTCGTAAATTGGTTTCGGGTGCGGTTCCCCCCCACGTTGACGCAGCAGCTGCAAGCTGCGAGCAAAGGCGACCTTTCTCCCCCGCATTGACTTCCGCTGGCTTTGCGTATTTTCGGCAATTTTTCGCCGCGCCGCTACCTTTTTTAGCTTCTTTTTGTAGCCCCAATTTCTACCCCGGGTTTTTCGGAATCGGATTTTATTTCTCATAGTCGGACGAACGCTGCACGGATCAAGTCAAGAAACATCTAGCCGGAAAGCCGGACACAAAGCCTTCCTTCTACTCTCGCTCCTTCTCTTTCTCCGGTCTCAGCTTCGACCATTAACATCGATCCTTAACGCCGCTTTAGCGAACATCATCATTATGACAGTCAAACAACCTTCCGCATGTCTACGCTTCGTACAGCGCATCTGCAGCGATTTTCAGGCCGCTAAAGGTCACGATTCGGTCACCATCCCTCAGCTCCACATTCATCGTGCGGTACCAGGTCGAATCAATGGCACATTTCAAATCGCTTCGACCAACTTGAATCGCCTAGGATCGCTTCATGGTGGATGCATCGCAACTTTGACAGATACGGTTGGATCGTTGGCTATCGCTTCCAAAGGCTTGTATGCAACGGGGGTCAGCACGGATATCAACACAACATACGTTAAATCGGGCGGTGGGAAGGGTGATACGGTCAATGTGAACGGAGAAGTGATCAGTATGGGTAAAACATTGGCGTTTACAAGGATGGAGATTAGGCATCCTGTTACGGATGCGTTGCTGGCGTATGGAAGTCATACCAAGTTCATTGGTAAGGCGAGTGGGCATCCTGAGAATGTCAAGTTTGACGAAGAGGGCGAAAGGGTGCTAGAGGGAAAGCAGCCAGAGGAATGGTCTTGATCGCAATACTCAGAAGGCAAAGCACAATGCTCGACAATGCAATGGGACGATCATATAGACATCAAATGTTACTGTGATTTAAAGAGGGATGTTGGGCGTGACAAGAGGATGCATGCTCATGGCAGAAGGAGAATCCATCTTCCATCAACAAACTTCTGCTTGGCCTTGATCGCGGGCAATTGCCAGCCCAAACCACCTGCCAATCCATCGTTCTCGCTACCTACCGCATACGTCGGTGTGACCAACACATCTCGTGTGCTTTCACCTGCCTTCATCTGCCCCGCCTTCACAGCCTGCACGCTCTCCTTCAACCTATCCAGCTCGCCTCCACCAGTACCAACTGCAGGCGTGGGCTTGGAGAACGTGCACAACGCTTTGCCCAACGACGCCAGCCAGACTGGGTTGATCTTGGTCAACGTCTTCAACCAAACTGTTCCTGCTCCACCTTCCTCTTCGGACGCTGCGGCGAACTTGGAGTTGCTGCGCTGCACTTCGGAGAAGACGACCCAGGAAGGCGGTGTCGAGTGGTAGAATGACGATGTGGGATGGATGAAGGCAAAGCCGGGAACACCCATGGCTTTGTACGGTACTCCACGGGTGGATTGCATCCTGTCACCGCCTCCTTTGGTACGAAGACGGAAGAGCATCTGATTTGTCCTCTCGTCCGGGTTCACGATGGAGCTCGAGACGACACTTTCGTTCGAGATGAGATCCGCACGAACTGCGACTTGGTCGATGTACGCCGACGCAATCAGCTGTCGGATCACCTTGAGCTGCGTATCATTGGGAGGCGCGAGTTTGGGGTTTGCCAGCATCTTGGCGAGATCCGGGAAAGTGGACGAGATAAGACTGCAGAGTTGAGCACGAAGCTTGTGAATCTCCTCCATCGCCTTTGGTCGCAAAAAGTTCTTGTCGCAGAAGCCGACGCTGCCGCCGGCATACTCGTACGCGCCGACCACGCTGAGCAGCCTGAAAGTGTCCGAGAGTCCCGCACCGAGCGCTTCGAACTTGCGCATGGTGGCAAAGTACTTGGCCCGCCTTGCTTTGCGTCGTTCCTTGTCGAGCATTTCGCTGTTGGTCATGTTTTTGAGCTCTGCATTCAGGTCTTCGTCGCCGTCCATCTTGCCAAAGGCTCGGTCGTAGTCATCACCTTCACCTTCGCCATCTTTGACATCAGCATCTGCGCCATTGGCACGACGATCGCCGTATTCTTCCTCAATAAGCTGCTCGCGGATGAATGGATCGCCAATGCTGAGCGCAGCAACCATCGCGACAATGTAGGCCAGACAGCCATGTTGCTGTCCTTGTGCCAACATCTTGCCGTATCTCGGCGAGACTGGGAACAACGTCATGGTGCGGCCAAGCTCGGTGACTTGAGCGTGGTTGATCTTGCGCTTGTTCTTGCCCAAGCTCACAGATGCCACCGCTGGTGCTTCGAGAGCGCCCAGGTGCGTCAGCACTTGCTCTGCCTTCCTGAGTGCGATGCGATCAGGTGGTGTCGGGAAGGGGAAGTTGGCGACGTTGTCAATGTTCATCGCCTTCATCGAGAGCACCAGTCCGTCGACAGGTGTGCGCAGGATCTCGGGGCTCGAGAACTGAGTGAAGTGATCTTCGTACACGGCAGAAGAGTAGAGGCGGTAGCAGTGACCAGGGCCGGTACGACCCGCTCGACCGGATCGTTGTGAGGCTGAAGCTTTGCTGATCCATGAGACCTCGTACGACTGAACACCGCTGATGAGATCGTATTTGCGTTCCTTGCTGCGTCCACAGTCGATGACATAGCGGATGCCGGGAATCGTCAAGGAGGTCTCGGCGACGTTGGTGGCCACAACGACAAGACGTGTGTCAACGGGGGGCTCTTCAAAGATGCGCATTTGCTTTTCGGATGGCAAGAGCGAGTAGAGCGGCAAGATGTGCATGGGCACGTCGCTATCGTCCTTGAGCTCGTCTGGAAGGTCATCGTCATGTCGGCCCTCACCTTCGCTATCGCTGCCACCAGCTTCATCGTCCGTGTCGAGCGCATCAGGATCTTCTGCATCTGCCATCGCTCCGTCATCGACGTCTGCAGCAAGGTCCTTGTCCAGACCCAAGTCCACCTCTTCCGCCTCGATGTCACCATCGCGTGCGGTGATCTTGACCCGCGAGGATGCATCCTGTTCCACCTTCTTCTCGTCATCCTCATCCTCGTCGTCGCGACGGTACCTGGATCGACCCTGAACACGCTCACGGTCGCGCTTCTTCTGAGCAATGGCTTTCCGACCAAATCGCTTCTCGAGCTTCTTGCACACGGTCGTGATCTCCTGCTGACCGGTGAGGAAGATGAGGATGCCTCCAGGTGGAAGTCGTGCGTGAATCTTGGTCGCCTTCTTGATGGACTCGGTGATGTAATCTTGCACCGTCTTGCGGTTGAAGTGGACAGTGACGGGATGCTGACGTGCGTCGATGTTGATGACGGGCGGCGGCGAAGGGAACAGCGTCGTGTTTTCTGTGAAGTCCGAGACTCGAAGCGTAGCACTCATGATGATGAGGCGCAATGGACGAGCATCGGCGACTCCTTCGAGCCACCGCTTTTCACGAAGACGAACAACTCGGCTCAGTACACCGATCAGCACGTCGGTGTTAATGCTGCGCTCGTGTGCCTCGTCGACCATGATGGCACTGTATTTGGTAAGGAGGAAATCGGTAGCAAGCTCTCGGAGCAACACACCGTCGGTCATGAACTTGATAGCGGTGTTGGCGCTGACGGTAGCATCGTAACGGATCTGATGCGAAACTCGATCTGCTGGCAAGTTGAGCTCGGATGCGACACGCTGAGCCATACTGACCGCAGCAACACGTCGAGGTTGGGTGACACCGATCATGCCCGGGTTCAAGCTGCCTTTCGAGCCAAAAGCGGCTTCGTAGAGGAATTGGGGTACCTGTGTTGTCTTTCCTGAACCTGTTTCACCACAAATGACGGTGACTGCATTCTCCAAGATGGTGCGGACGATGGTGTCCTCTTCAGCTACGACAGGAAGACGCAGACGTGCGACGGTGAGCTCTTCGGCGCGCTGCACCTCTACATGTGTGAGCACTTTTGCGGTTGAAGAGGAGGCAGCGACGGCAGCTTTTGAAGCAGATGCCTCAGCTTCCTGTCCGGCCTTCTGAGAAGCGACGGCAGCTTCGAGCTCTGCGTAGTGCTTTGCTGCGAATGCGGAGCGTTCCTGTGCGCTCTCCTCGTCACGACCGAGGGGACCACGCGCGACACCATCCTTGTCCATGAGATCGCCGACCTTGATCTTGAAGCCTCCCACTGGCTCAAGGTTGTAGGCCGTGTCGTCTTCCTCTGCTTGATCGGCTTCTGCGCCGTCTGCACCTGCGACCTTGGGTGCCGATGCAGCAGATCCACCAATGCCGAGAGCGGCACGAGCCCAGTCTTTGAAGCCGGAGCTGCGCTTGGTGGTGCCAATGCCTCTGCGACGCGAGCGGTATTCTTCTGTATCCTGATCTTCGTCGTCTTCTTCATCCTCCTCGTCCTCCTCCTCGCCATCGTCTTCGTCGTCATCTTCATCTTCATCTTCATCGTCGTCGCTGTTTGCATCTTCTTGGTCACTAGCCTCTTCCTCCTCCGCTTCGAAATCTGATGTGACTTCATCGTCTTCGACCATGGCATCTGCTTTCGTCTTGGAGTTGCTTGGACCAGCACCGATGTTGGAGGCTGATGCAGATGACGAGGCGGGCAAGTCATCCAAAGAAGTGGCGCCGGATGGCAGAAGACCCCTACGACGCATGGCTTCGAGGAAGATGGCTTCTTCCTCTTCATCCGTATCGGGTTCCTCTGAGCCCAGATCCGAGTCGTCGGGATCGATATCCTCGTCATTCTCGTCGTCGTGCTCTTCGTCATCGCGAGCATCGGCGGCTTGCGCCTCCTCCTCCTCGTCTTCCTGATCCCAGCCAGGTCCAGAAATGGCAGCCTTTGCCTTGCCTTTGCCTTTGAGGTCAAGAGCCTGAGCAGCACGCTTCTCCTGATTCTTGCGGGCCAGCGAGGCACGAGGAGCTGGGCCGATGCGGTCGCTATCCACCGGAGGTCGTGAGCCGGAAGCCGATGCGGCAACCGACTCGTTCTCGGACTCAGAGCTGTCGAAGCTCGAGTCACTGTCATGTGTTTGCTGAAGTCGAGTGGCGGCATTGACGCGAGAGACTTTGGGCTTCTTTGTACGCTTACGCATGGCGGGCATGATGACGTTGCCGTTAGCGTCCTTTGCCAGAGCGGAACCGAGGGCTGAAGCGAGCGCCGAGCCTGGAACTGGTGCAGAGGATGAGGCAGCGGGTTGAGCAGTTGTGGGCTTAGACTTGTCAAAGAGACTAGCAGCAGCGAGAATCCTGGCTCTTCGAACTGGATCTTCCTCGACCTCGCCTTCTGGTGCATAATCCTGACCTTCCTCCTCCATGTCTTCTGGTGGTGTAAAGTTGCCCTCATCTTCTTCGTCGTCATCGCCGCCGTGCTGACTTTGCATGTCATCGAGATCTGCGTCGTCATCATCTTCCTCAATTTGCATGGCTGCACCGTTCATCGTTCTCCTGCGTCGCTTTCCACTCGCCCGATCCACCTTCTGACCTGCTGTGTCGATCCTTTCCTCCATAGTCTTGGCTCTGCCTGTACCAAGAGTCGCAGCAGATTTGAGTGTGGTTCGGTCTACTTCCGCTGAAGTCTGAGCGAGCTTCTGCATGACCCTGACCCTTTCCTCCTTCTTGAGACGCGAGGCAATATAGGCATCAAGACGCTTGCGCTTTTTGGAAGACATGGGAGCGGAAGCATCCTGACCTGACGATTCGAGGAGCTGTTTACGTTGCTGTTCGGCCTGTTTCCTTCGAAGATCCTCCTCGCTGCCGGGAACGATGAGTTGTGCATTCGAGTCGTAAGCATCGGCCTCCCTTTGGCGTACGGAGCGCCTGTTCTTGTGAGATGAGCCACCGACGGAAGAGCGTCGTGCTTTGGCATTGTATCGCTCTTTGACTGGCTTCTTCATCTTGTGCGACAGTCACCGACACGCTTGTCTGTATGATAGAAAGATGAGGAGAGAGTTGGTGATCGTATGCAAGGGTTCACAATTCTAAAGATTCTTCTACTCCACACCACCAAAATTTCAGCGAATTGCAACTTTTTTTTTCGGTGTCGGAAGTGCGCTCAGCCCAACCGATAGCCGAACAGCCAATTTCAGGGTTCAGGAGTTCACGGAAAATCAAAAAGGAAAACAAAAAGAAAAAGAAAAAGAAGGCTCAGTAAATGCACGGAATAATCAACGCGTGACCGAAGAGCTTTACGCGATGGTGAGGGTAGCTTTCTCTCCGGTCTGCTATCAACGAAAGGAGTTACCAACAAGCTAGTCATTAGATTTGATGCTTCGATCATGCTGTGGCAATCCAAGCTGATATCAACGGAGCTCCGTCCAGCTTCAGTTCGCGAGAGGCGATCCCGAGGGTCTTGGTAGCCATGGAAGGCCAAGAGGGAACGCGTCTGTTTCTTTCGAACCCTGAATGAGACCGAGAGCAAGAAAAAAGTGCGCACTCAAAGCACGTTGAAAATGAGTTGTGCGCTCTTTTGGCAGCAGCGAGTCGAGAGTTGTTGTTCTTTTTCGGAAAGCGGCATTTCAAGTGTGACTGTGCGTTTGTGTGTGTGTGTGTTTTGTGTGGAGAAAAAGCAAACGCACGCGGGCCAAAATTCTCAAGTGTCGGAAATACCGCGCTGAGTCGATGCATATCATCATCCTTCCGACGATACCTGTCACTTTGCTACTCAACACCATCTATACCCGCAGTCGACGCAGCATTCAGCTCCATCTGGCGAACCGAAAGACTTCGGTCGAAGCTAGGCCGTTGCGGTAGCTCAGCGCCATCATTCACATTTCATGCTTCTGCTCTACGAGCCAACCTATCCGAGATCAACTCAATCGTAATATTCTTTATCCTATCAATCGGCTGCTCACTTTCATATTTGCAAAGCTCACAAAGCGAGGTCGCACCTCGCTGTGAGTGCGTCTACAAGTCGCTTCATGGAGTCTTTCATCCCCCGCGACGGTCCCGGTTCTGGCTGGGACGCTCCGAGCCGCTCTTCCACCCATCGACGTCGCTCTCAGTCTCCTTCAAATCGCATTCCGCGCGACCGCGCTTACGACCCTCGTCAAGACCGCGATCGAGACTACATCGATCGAGACTATGGCCGACGTGATTATGCTGATCACGACGCACCACCCAAGATCCTGCCGAGGAAACCGGCCAGCGGGCTTCCTCCTCTTTCTAGCCTAGCTTCCGCCAACAAAGACAAAGGCAACAGTCTCAACCATGCCTCAAGCAGTCGACACCAACTTCCAGGCCGTCCAGATTCGTCTGTTCCGCGAAGAACCTCCATCACTACAGAGACTCGCCCTGAGCTGCTTCAACGCCTTTTCAAGGCACCACCCGAACGTGACATCTTTGATCAGCTCGAGCTCAAACGCTATTCTGTCTTCGAGACTCGCCGGGAGCTCGCCGCCGTACTCAAAAAGATCAAGACGCATCAGGACTTTCTTGCCAAGAACGCACACAATGCTAGAATCACTGCCACAATCACCGAACAGCAGCAGCTTCAAGCGCGACTTGAGCAGAACATCAAGGCGGAATCCGACGACATCTATCGTATGAACCTTCAGTGGCAGGTGGGCATCGCAGAGCAATTCTTTCCAACGCTTCTCGCTCCTGCGCAGGTGCCCATCGAAAACAAGCTTGACGATCTTCGTCACGAGTTCCAAAAAGATCGTGCCAAAGATCTTGAGCGCTTCAATAAATTTGACACAGAAGCACGACAGGTTATCGGACAGACGAGTCGACTGCAGAACGATGTCTCCGACGCCAAACGCGACTTTGCAAACGCTTCCAGGCAGTCTGACCGCATGAATACCGACATAGAAGCTCTCAAAGAAGACCATCGCAAGCTTGTCGTTAAGTGCAAAGATCTTCGCAACGACCTCGACAAGGACGTTGCACAGATCAGCGACAATCGCAAACGTATCCGTGTCCTTGAAGAGACCGTCGGAGAGCGGCAGTCCAAAGGACCCAAATCAGGTTCCAGTCAGCAGGGTGCCGTCGCTCCATCTGCACGTGCCATCTCAACAGCTCCTTCCAGTCCTGGCGTTGCGTCGACTGCCAAGGTCCACACGGATGCAACCGTACAGGACCCTCGTCTTCGCCCTGCTCCGCAGCCATCGAGCACAAGTCACGCCTCTGTGTCCACTCCCACTTCTGCATCGGACAACCACTGCGCAACTACTACAAATCATGCCGAGGCTTCTACCCGTGGTCAATCGCTCGAAAACTATGTCACGCGTTCTATGTTGGCCCACTTCTCTCGCAATTTCGAGAAAGACCTGGAACTCCGACTGGACGAGATCAAGGACCTTGCTGTGCAAGAAGCCACCGCTGAGCGCTTCGCGGTAACCGAAGAGCAGCTACGACAACTAGTACGCAAATGGAAGCAGAGGGCAGAAATAGGAGGGCTGGAATTGTCAAATCAAGCCCAAGAAAACTCGCAAGGTCCAGCAAACAATACTGTAGGCGCCTCTGCGGCACAAGCCGCCGCTTTGGAGCCAACACCCATGGACATTGAACCTGTCCAGCCATCCACGCATCAGTCTGACAACAACACTGCGATGGAAGCAGCGCAGGCTGGTCTGGCCGCGGCTGCCCGCTCGCAGCCGGGTTCTGACGTGGCCCAAATTGTCACTGAGTCTGCCATCCCGTCGCAATCCGCAACAACAGTTGCGGCCAATAGCGCAGAACCGATCGGCTCGTCGGAGACAGCACCAGCCACTGCCGTCAACGGACCATCTGCAACATCGCCTAATGTCACAACAGGAGCAGCCTCGACATCAGGGGCACCAGCATCAGCAGCCACGGCAGCAGGGTCCGACACAGTTGCGACGCCAGAAAAAGCAGATGCTGCGACCGTGAAGAAGAACTCGCCTGAGGCTGACAGCAACAAAACAAAGGTGGTGACGCTACCTGCTGATACCGTTGCAGCCATCAGAATCGCGCTGAAAGAGAATCGAGAAGTGATGGACGCGCACAGCGGCCGGATCGATCAGATCAAGCAGGCATTGGAGGGCGTCGTCGCGTCAGAACCTAAGGTGTTCGATGACTTGCTTGCTTCACCGGACCAACTTCAGCGCTTGCTTGCCAAGCTCAAGGAGAATGGTCTTGATAGCTCGATACAAACCGTCGTCACTGCAGCGTCGCAGCAACAACAAGCCGTCATCGCAGCAGCGATTGCCGAGCTGGCTGATGTTCGCCGCAACCAGGAAACTCTCGTCGAGCGCATCAAATCCTTAGAGACGTGGAAAGCCGAATTCGTTGGCTATGTTGACGAGAAAGACGGCTGGCTGCAAAAGCAGCTCGAGGTGTTGGATGACCAGTCGTCGTTGCAAGGAGCATTGCTGGTCAAGCTTGCGGAACACGCCAACCCTCGTCGTCCTGCACCTCCGACGCCAGCGCGCTCTCCGGTGGTTTCTGCTGCCGCGATGTCTCAGCAGCCTCAGCAGCCTCAGCAACCACAGCATCGTCCGCATCAAACCCAGCATGCACAGCATGCACAGCAAATTGTTCAACCACCGCCCGGCGTCAACGGTCTAGTGCGTTCCCATCAGGGCATAGACGTCAACAACATGTCGCCTCGATTGGTTCAAGTTCCCAACCATCAGCAACCATTGGCTCATCTTCAGATGCATCCACAACAAGCGCCTCAGTACCAGCAGCAGCAGCAGCCCCAGCAGCAGCATTCGCCATACAACATGCCGTCTGCCCAATACCCATACCAGGACCCTAACCAGCGTAGGAGCTACCACTAGAGCTACTCAGCGGTTCGAGTTGTCCTTCCGTTATCAATCATAGTCATGTACCATTAGCCATTAAGTGAACACGCAACGTAACGTTTTTTGTCATCCATTCAGACGAATGAGCTTGAACAACACATCCCAGCCATTGGCCATTCACACAGAGGCGGACGTGAGACAAGATCAGCGTAGAAGGATGCTGGGTTGATTGAGGCCGTCAAAGCTGCGAGAAACATAGAAACGGCTAGCCTGATTGTGTGTTCCTCGCTCTTCGTGACAAGGTGAGAGCGACATGGGGCGAGAGTGGAATTTCGAGGACCACCAGCTAACCTGGCTCCGTTACCTGGCTCCATTACCCGGCCCCGTCGTCTGGTCTCGCTGCCCAGCTCCGACAGTCTTTCGAAAGTGACATCGGCGATGCTGATGTTCGAAAATTTAGGCTGTGTTAGGCCGCGTCAAAGATTTTTTCTCAGAGGATGAGAAGAAGCACACATCATTCTTCGGAACCGCGCCTATTCGGTACTTTTTCGAAAAGTTCCCACGGTTCGAGGGAGAGCCGCGCTCGGATTCGGAGTTCACGCGTCTGCTTCTGAGTTCAATCCAATCTGAGGCAGACAATTCGAAACGCTGGTGTGGACTTGAAATTTTCAAATTGACCAGCAAGTGACGGAAAAACAGGGCAGCAGACGGCGAAGTGAATGTGAGGCACAGCACATCACAGCGACAGAGCGTCTTGGAGTCTCGAAAGTTTCGGAAGCGGACACTTAGCCAAATCTCGAAAGCCAGCCAGCCAGAGAGAGCCAGATCAGAAGGCAGGCCAAGCCAAGCCAAGCCAAATCTCTAGACGGTAAAATCAGCAGCAGCAGAGCGTGTCTCGACCTTCTCAGCCCAGAAGCAACAGCCAACAGCCAGCCAGCGCTACCGAGTTGGAGATCGACTTTGTTCACTGTTCTCACCGTCACCTTTCCTTACCTCTCCTCAAGACACATACATCGCCCATCATGCCGAAGTACGTATTCAGTCAACATCAGGAGCATCACCAGTAACACGCCGTCGTACACGCATCAGTCTAGCCAGCATCGCCAATCGTAACAGCACCAACATCAGCATCAGAAAGAAGCTGCAGCCGAAAGATCAAACCGACGATCGTATCAGCATGAACCGCCGCATCGACTACGGAACCACATCGGAGTATCAGCATGACAGCATAGACAATTCGTGATGTGACCGGGCAAGTCACACGCCGACACAGGGCGTACAGAAGATCAGAGACATACATGCAGACATTGTTCGGAAGCAGACAGGATAGCGAAGCAAGAGGATTTGTTGTTGAAGGGCGCTACGACTCGGTTGAGATAGATCTAGTCATGGATGCAGCCTTGTCTCGATGTTGCTTTGGCCAAGCGCAGTCGTATGCTTAGAGGACGACAAAGACAGGAGAATAAGCAGTCGTGCTAAAGCAACACAACATGAACCGACATTTGCACATAGCTCAAAGGGGCGCCTCATCACGCTATTTCCAACATGGAATTCGTGCATTCATTGCGCAGCATCGTCAATCATGAAGTCGAAGCGTACCTCGACTATCTTCGGCAAAACGACCACCTTGATATACTGCAAGGAAAACTTCTGCATCACCTGATTTCAACTATTGGCATTCGACTGCTGGCAACGACATGTGTGCGACGGGCTTTTCCTGCGATGCAGCAACATCAACATAATCTCAAGCAAGCATGCTGACTTGTTTCTCTCACTTCGCTTTATCTACTTACTTCGCACTCACAGCGTTCGTGACGTCGCCGCCGATACCTTCATTGACGCTTACGCGCAGCACCTTAAGCGATCTGGTAAGTTTCTCGCGCACCGAATGCAACGTTCCAACCGATACATCTGGCAGGTCGATAACGAAAGCAGGACGATGGCCGATATTGCAAGTTTCATGGAAAGCAAAGGGGACGGAAATGCGACAGAAGCAGAACAAACCATCAGTCGCCGTGTTGAAGCATACTTCAGGCTTTGTCGATTACAACAAATACAGCAAGGTAGTCTCGTATCTCGAGCATACAATGTTTCATGGCACGCACGCATTTTGGCGCAAGCAACGGGGTTGATAGAGACATGACGACGGACAGCAGCACTCGCGAGAATTGATGGATGTTTGCAGTTATCCGGACACGGTGAAACCACAGATCACCGGAACACGTAGACCGGTCAACCTCCATGCGCTTTTGGATGTCAATTGCAACCACCTGCCAGATGTAGAGGATGGGACACCACCCAATCAACACGTTCAGTTTATACTGACCCTTCTCTCTCACCTTTCTTTGCTATTGCCACCTTCGCCCCCTCACAGGTAAGATCGAGGTCCCCGTCTGGGTCGACATCGTCAAGACCGGTCACTTCAAGGAGCAGGCCCCTTACAACCCTGACTGGTTCTACGTCCGTGCCGCCGCCCTTGCCCGTCACATCTACCTCCGCAAGGCTGTTGGTATTGGCCACCTCCGAAAGTTCCACGGTGGTGCCTCCAACCGCGGATTCCGCCCCTCGCACCACGCCGACGCTTCCGGATCGGTTCAGCGTAAGGTCGTCCAGGGTCTTGAGGGCATCGGTGTTCTCGAGAAGGACCCCAAGGGTGGTCGTCGCATCTCGCAGGATGGTATGCGTGACCTTGACCGTATCGCCGTCGCTTGCCTCGAGGCTCTCCGTGAGGAGGAGTCCGAGTCCGAGTCTGAGGCCGAGGAGGAGGAGGACGACGAGTAAATGCATTGCTCTCGCTTAATCCTTCTTTTCTTCATTCTCGACTCTTGGCTTTTCTCTCTCACTACACACATTAGCAGCGGTATGGCGAACTGAATTATACGTTGTTCAAAACTGCCGCTGCCCTGCTCCACGCACTCGTCTCATGCCTTTCCACTTCTTGAACATTCCCCATTTCCCCAAACACAAAAGAAGATCTTGCTCATACCATGCGGATCTTCAGTGGGAGGCAAGGGACGAACGTAAGCAGGTCTTCTATTGCATTCTTCATTTTTCGCTTGACGATACCTCATGTCGACTTGCACACATACAAAATGCCCACATCACCCGCTTTTGAGATGTACCCGCTATCATTGGTCTTCTCATCTTGTATCATCTTACAACATTCGCAACCTCTCGCCGAATTTCAGACACAAAAAGATTCTCTCCACATGCAGCTGTGTGTGCTTTGACCTTGAGCAATTTGATTGAGTATTGCTTTGCATGTGGACGACGTTGAGGGCGGCTACTCAAGCTGCCAATCGAACACTCTCTGTCCCCCCTTTCTGCCCTCTATCGCACCACTACCTTCGGGACCATTAACTAACCTTGCCACCCCATCAACAACCTTGAATGTATCCCTTTCGACCAACTTTGCCCTCCCGTCTTTCCCCACCAGAATTACCGTTGACGTCCGGGTCGCATACCAATCTTTCCCCTTCCCATCGGGTGCACCTGGCAATTCGAGTGGAGAGATCAACACTGAATTTCTCAGTTCCGATCGTTGGGCAGGTTGAGGATTGGAACTTGTCCAGAGTAGGTTGTAGAGCTCTTCGACGAGCGTTTCTTCGGCCAAAGGGGATGGTTGGAGCGAGGCGGAGTGCGAGAGTGCGGAAGTGAAGGTGAGGGATCCAGATTTGACTTTGGTCCAGGGTTGGGTGAGGACGGAGTTTGACATGCCTTTAGGTGTTGGGGTTAGGCAAGCTTTCCTTGTCCCTTGGTCTGCTTCTTGTGCGTGAGAGGAGAAGGATCTGGGCAAGAACAGATCGGGTTGACGGTCCTTTGCAAGTTCACCTTCAGGCGTTCGATTGGTAATGTACCCCACTACCGTGCCTTCCCCCGAAACAGCCCCCACGAGCATGTTGAACCCTGGGTATCTGTCCAATTTGCCTACTAAGCCTTTCAAGTATCCTGTTATTGCTTCACCAACCTCGTCCGTGCCCCTCTTACCCTTCTGCCCTGCTTGCGACTGCGAGACTAGCCAATCGCGTACGAGCTTCCCGCGCGATTCGAACGCCTCCATCCCGTCTGGCAACGGCGCTGACTGCTCAGTGTAGTTCGTCAGTGTCGCAAAGGCGCCATTGCGCGTAATGCCTAGCCAGGTACCGCCTCCCGTTGAGTCTCGGGCGCTCAGAATGCGATGCGAAGTGTCTGAGCCCGAGGAGGAAGAAGAGGAAGGCGAGGAAGGGCTGGAAAACGAATGCCATTCAGCCGCAAGTGTCGGGCGAGCCAGAAATTCGTCCCGATTCGAAGCAATGACGAGGTCGTAGTGCGGGTCGTCGACCGACCAGAATATGACGCACATCACGAACGATGCTTTTAGTAGCTTAGTAGCGAAGAGATAGGATGTTGTTTAAACAAGAGGTAAAGAAAAGGAAGAGAGGAGGGGAAAGGGAGGGTCAAAGCGGGGTCATGGTGTGGAAGTGGAGAGTGGAGGGGGATAACAGGGTTCCGGAACTCGGCTAGCAAGGAAGGTCGGGGTTTGGCGGCCGAGAAAATTCGCTTCTTCTCAAATTGGCATGCTAGCCACAGCAAACGGTGCTTATAGCATCACAGAAGAGGTCGTGGAGATGAAGTGCAGATGGCGCTTAGTGGTAGTGTTACAAATGTACAGAGTGTGGGTACGGTGAAGAGGGTACGTGGGTACCAAGTCTTCGGGTATATATGTTGCGAAAGGAAAGGAGCGAAACCGAGCGAGTATGTGAATGTGCCTAGTTCTCTCTCCATTGATAGGCACACTTGCCGTTTGTGCAGCGGTAGAAGGTTGTCACTGTGATGAAAAGGTATAGACGGACAAAAGATGAGATCTGTTAGTAAATTTGTTTCGTAGAGGAGGTGGAATATCTGAAGATTTGGTAGAAGGTGAGGAAACTTACTAGGCTCGTCCGCAGACCTGATTTGCAACTGCATGAAGAATGCTTTTGGATTCTCGCACTTTGGGCATGGAGCTGCGTTAGTGTAAGCAAGTCATAAATCATCGACAAGGCGGCGAGTGTCAGCTATCATCGGCTCACATTATCCAGAAGGATGAAACTAGAGCGATACATACCGTCAGTCGAGTCGACGTTCTTCCAGCTCTCTTCTCCACCCATCACATCGTCCACCTCTTTACGCTTGAGATGTTGACGTGTGGTCATCTGACGGACGATGGGGAATTCGTAAGGACATGTGTGGCAGGACCACTTGTTGTTTCCTTGGTCATCGAGCTGGATGATGAGGCAGTTGGCGCATGTTGGACAGAAGAGCATCTTGCTGCAGCAAAAGACAGGTCTGAGGTATTACTCAGGAGCTGTAGGTCGATACGCAGACGAGACTGTGGAGATGCCGGCGGAGGTGAAGGGACTAGTCGTGTAGGTGAGAATCGGCAATGTATGAGAAGCAATGGTCAAAGTGTTGCAACTCGTCGAACTTGGAGAAAAATGTGGGCCGACAAACCGAGTCCCGAAATCTCGAGTTGCAAGACCCTTAATCGTCGAATCGGTTGGCTTGAGTCTTCCGATACCGATTGACCCGCCGCAAAATTTGAGGGTCTTCACCACCGGCGATTTTGCCCTTTTTCTTTTTGCTCAAAGCTAGGCTGCAGACGAGCGTCATACTTTTTCTTGGTCCTCACCCTCTTGCATCGACGGGCGAGCAAGCCATTGGATGAGGACCGGCTAGTTTGTCTTCCGCGACCGGTGCGATCGACCCCTACCCTCCCGAGATAATTCTTTCTGCGTTTATGACATGTTCAAGTCAAGAGAAGAAGATGTCGAGCGTCTTGAATCGCTACCCAAACTTGAGTGAAACTTGAAAGGCAAGGTCAAGGAAGAACTTTGAAGCGCTCTCACCGCAAGACCAAAGCAAGCGAGGTTGGCAAAGTCTGCGCAGGAAGCGACGAGCTGTTGTGCATGTGGCTTTTTTTCTTGCCTTGCTGTGTTGCCTCGACCTAAACTCAAAGGAACCGCAAGACGAGGAACGAAAGGAAGGACGTGCACTGCGACTGCGACTGCCACTGCGACTGCGACTGCGACTGTGCGGTGTGATTCATCGTGCACATGCAGCCCAGCCGACCGATCCCTGTTCTGCCGCCCTTCTCTGCTTCCGCTCCTAGCAAGAAATTAAAAAGAAAGTCGAAAATTATTTAAATCAATTGACTTGGTTGGCGCTTGGCAAGGCGCGGACGGACGGTTAACTTAGTCGGTCGGTCGGACGGTCCGCACATCTGCACGTCTGCAGCTCCAGCTCACAAGAAATGCAACAAATGGCACCAAATGCAACAGTGCGCCTTGGCCATTCTGGTTGGCCCTTTCTCACCCGGCAAAGGGAGCCAAGAAGAAGAGAAGAGCAAGCCAAGCCGGAGAAAGACGCCCCACACAAGAGCAACAACAGGCGTCTTGATGACCGCCAAGAAGTCCGTGGGTGCTCCCAGAAAGATTCTATCACAATGGGCACAAGGTCACGCACACTAAGAACCCCCACGCCGTCTGTTCCGTGTTTGTGCCTGTGTCCGTCTCGTCACGCCTGGGTTCGTCTTTGGTTGGTGCTGAGCTGCAGTTGATCCTTCTGTCTTGACCATATTGCTTATCGTCGTTGTTTTCGTACGCCGTTCTACCCTAGCAAGCTCTCCTTCCTTCATCATACTTCGTGGTTTTGCTCCCATTCTCCGGGGCCCCATCGTCGAGGTTAGGACTCTCGCACTACATAACTACGCACGACCTTACAGACTCTCTCAACGCCGTCTGCTCGCATCGTCGTCTTTCCTGGAACAACCTGATTCTTCTATACGCACGCATTTTGCCCGTCAAACCATACTCAAGATGCCAGAGCTCGTAGGTTCGATCGACGCTGGTACCACCAGCGTGCGATTCATGGTCTTTGACGAGTTCGCAAAAGTGCACGCCTCGCATCAGATCGAGTTCAACCAATACTTCCCTCACCCAGGATGGCACGAGCAGGACGCTCACGAGATCATCGACTGCGTTCATGAATGTATCGACAAGGCCCTCGTCAAGCTTGAGGAGGGCGGTAAGTTCAAGAAAGAAGACGTCAAGGTTATCGGTGTCACCAACCAGCGAGAGACCACCGTGGTCTGGGACAAGAACACCGGCAAAGCGCTTACACGAGCCATCGCTTGGCCTGATGCGCGAACCACCCACACCATTCGTCAGCTCGAGGCCAAGAGCGACAAGGGTGTTGACGCTGTCAAGGAGGAGACCGGATTGCCGCTGTCTACTTACTTTGCCTCCGTCAAGCTTCGATGGATGCTTGACAACATCCCTGAAGTACGCAAGGCCCACGATGACAAACAGATGCTCTTTGGTACCATCGACAGTTGGATCGTCTACAACTTGACCGACCGAGCTGTCCACATCACCGATGCTTCGAATGCTTCGCGAACCATGTTCATGGACCTCCGTGCGCAGACATGGGACAAGAAGCTGTGCGATTTCTTCGGTATCGACATGGACATCCTTCCCGAGATCAAGAGCTCGTCGGAAGTCTACGGCAAGATCGCCCATGGATCGCTCAAGGATGTCGAGATTGCTGGTATTGTCGGTGACCAGATGGCGGCGTTGGTAGGTAACAAGTGCTTCCAGCCTGGAGAGGCTAAGAACACGTACGGTACCGGCGCTTTCCTTCTCTACAACACAGGCGACAAGGTTGTCTCTTCCAAAAACGGATTGCTGTCTACCATCGCATACAAGGCCGGTCCCAACGCACAGGTCCACTACGCATTGGAAGGCTCTATCGCTGTAGCAGGCTCCGCAGTCAAGTGGGTTCGTGACAGCCTCGGGTTGATCAAGGAGGCGCATGAGATCGGTGAGCTCGCTGGTCAAGTCGAGGACACTGGAGGAGTTTACTTTGTTACCGCCTTCAACGGTCTTTTCTGCCCTTACTGGGACGACACTGCTGCCGGTACCGTGGTCGGCATTACCGCTTACACCGACAAACGCCACTTCTGCCGTGCTACGCTTGAATCTACCTGCTACCAGACCAAGGCCATTCTCGACGCTATGGCTAAGGACTCCGGTGTTGCGCTCAAGGCGTTGCAAGTCGATGGCGGTCTCACCAACTCGGATGTTGCTATGCAGATCCAGGCCAACATCCTGGGCATCAACGTGGAGCGTCCAGAAATGAGGGAAAGCACTGCGCTCGGATCGGCTCTGCTCGCTGGTTCGGCGATTGGTCTGTTCGGTTGGGACATCAACAAGCCCGAAACGCTCAGCAAGGTCAACACGGCAGGAAAGCAGGTGTTTGAGCCCAAGATCGACGACGAGAGGAGGAAAGAGCTCTTGCACGGTTGGGAGAGAGCAGTTGAAAGGGCCAAGGGCTGGAACGAGAACCCTTGAACTAGGAGTACAAAAGAATACTCTAGAAGACGATGCACAAGAGGAAAGCAAGGACCACTCTCATGTATAAAAGAGTCTGTATCAGAACCATCCATTCATTTCCATTAGCCTACACGAGAGATCATTAAAGATAGTGAACAGCTTTAGCTCGGTGACAAGATTAGCATCTCGGCGAAGCTCGAGCTCAAATCAGAATTGAATTTTGAGTGCGCTGACATTGAGGTCTTGTGAGATGGTGAGAACCATCAAGCCGCCTCAAGCGGGACTGCCGCTCCCTGCAGAGACGACAGTGGCTTGAGGTGTCGATCAGGTATTGTGCATACCGCCAAGGATTGGTCCGCCGACACCGCCTCGTCCGTGTGATGGCGGGCAAACAAGAAATGTGGAGATTGCAGCACAGTAGCACAGCAGCATCGCAGATACAGCAGGAAAAGCAGCTGCTAAGAAAAAAAATAAAAAAGGTTTAAATCCGAATGCACTGCCAGAGAGTGACAATCCGGCTTCGGATCGCATCCGAGCGTCGAGAAGGAGCGCCCTTTTTTCACACACAAAAGGCACAAATTGGGGCACGGTCGTTTGCCTGACTTTGTGACGCTTCATGACCAATCTCGCAGTTGAGTCGGTCAACATCGAATACTGTAGCTTTCATCAATTACTTGCTCGCCACCTTCATCCAACACGTTGCTGTCGCAGCTTCCTTCACGACTCAACAGGAGACGTTTGCTCCGTTGTCGCTCTCTCCAATCGTGGGTCGCATACCGCCATCGTCGTCGATCGAGTATCCTGCCTCCACCTTAAAGCCACCCTTGAGTGCAGCTCTCCGCGCACGGGCTGGTAGCGAAGATTCACATCCGGATACCCTCTTACAATCACTATCGCCAAGATGAGCTCCGCAGAAGCAGCAACTGGCTCCCAAAAGGCCTCGGCGGGTGCCACGACATCGCTGCATCTCATCTCTGAACTAGAAGGACATTCTTCTCGAGCATGGCATCTGGCCTGGAACCCTCGCATGCCTATCCTAGCATCGTGCTCTGGTGACAAGGACGTGCGTTTGCATGCTTACTCTTTCGTCTCGACTACCTCTGCGGATGGACCATCCACGTCCAAGCAGCCAGCATTCAACCTTCGAGAAGTGATCCCAACAGGTCATCAACGCACAGTCAGACAAGTGGCATGGTCACCTGACGGCAAGATTCTTGCAACAGCTTCCTTCGATTCGACGGTGGGCATCTGGGAAAGGATACAAGATATTGACGGAGCTGAAGAGGCGGAAGGAGATGCTGATGGAACGGGTCCTGTCGCGTTGAGCAACGGAGGCGCACACGTCGACGAGCCAGAGTGGGATTGCGTAGGTACATTGGAAGGTCACGAATCGGAATGCAAGTCGGTTGCCTTCTCGCACACTGGAGGCGTGCTTGCGTCGTGCAGTCGCGACAAGTCGGTGTGGATCTGGGAAGTGCAACCCGATGCCGAGTTCGAATGTCTTTCGGTGCTGATGGAGCATTCGCAAGATGTCAAAGTGGTCGCATGGCATCCTCAAGACGAAGTGCTCGCTTCCGCTTCTTACGACGACGCTATCAAGCTTTACATTGACGATCCTTCGGACGACTGGTTCTGCTATACGACGCTCACTGGCCACGAATCGACCGTCTGGTCGCTCGCATTCTCGCCTTGCGGTACGTTCCTCGCCTCTGCTTCGGATGATCTCACAGTGCGTATCTGGCGCCGTCTGGATGCGGATCAGTGCGGAGAGCGCGGCTTGAAGCCCGAAGGAAAGATGGCGGGTCGTCGTGGCGAGAAGTGGGTTCCCGTTCACGTGCTCAAGGGCCACCACGACCGCACCGTCTACAGCGTCTCTTGGGGTGTCGACAAGTCTTCCACCCGCGCCGGTAATCTCGGTCGCTTGGCAAGCGGTGGAGGAGACGGACGAATCTGTGTGTACGAGATTACCGCAGCAGAAGACGAAAAATCACTGGTACCCAAGGTAGAGCTCATTGCAAAGACGGAGAGGGCCCACGGCAGTGCGGATGTCAACTGTGTAAGCTGGGCACCAGAGAGCTTGGATGCGAGACAGAAGGGTGTTTCAGCCAAGATTGAGGAACTCATGGACGATGGCGTGACGCCTAAGGGTGCCAGTGGTGGTGTAGCACATGAGTACATGTCGGATATGCTGGCCAGTGCAGGGGATGATGGAAGTGTCAAGGTGTGGACCCTGCCTTCGTCGGCCTATGCGACCAAGGGCGACGCTGCTTGATGTTGTATATTTACCTTGATATCCATCAGCATCACAGCGTCTGCTCACCTTCCGAGCCACTTGCATTTCGTGCCATGATCCTAGAGTGTGCAAGTGATACGATCGGACTAACCCGACACTGGTCTAAGTATCACATGTGATCTCAAAAGGAGCAATGGAATCGAGAAGATACTCCGGTGAACCTCATTGATCATGCCTTGAACCTTGACTCAAAATGCAAAGCTCTTCTTTCAATATATCACAGATGCGAGGGTGGGCAATTGAGCATGAATGCAGTGCGCAATTGTGCCAGGCTCGTCTTCGGATGTTAGCATTCTTCTCAAACCTTACTCAGCGCAGCGCGGTGTGAGTGTGAGTGTTTGACTGGATTCGGCTCAGTTTCGACTGGAAACAAGGCGCGTGCGCGTATTTTTCTTGGTGTTGGTTGGTTTTGGCTGGCCAAGCGCCTGAATCCCATCTCCCGATCAACTGGCGCGCTCAAGCTCAGCATTTCGTCAGTCAAAAAGATGTCGCGACTCGAGACAAGAGAGCTGCAGTAGCAGAGCGGCTTCTCGAATTGACCTTTCTAAGCGGATGCTTCGGCGCCAACCACGAATAATCAACAGTGTCACTCTTAGTCCCTTG
This sequence comes from Pseudozyma tsukubaensis, assembly GCA_001736125.1. NCBI lineage: Eukaryota > Fungi > Basidiomycota > Ustilaginomycetes > Ustilaginales > Ustilaginaceae > Pseudozyma > Pseudozyma tsukubaensis. Next base: position 20,726 of record MAIP01000060.1, on the reverse strand, counting down.
GCTTCTCTATTTCCACCACAGCTCTCCTTTCCACCTCATCCTTCACCAACCTCTTTCGCTCTGCAGGTCCAACACAGCTGCTGCCGCTGCAGCTTCGGCCACCATGAGCGCATACACCGAATCCCCCAACAGCAGGTCTCTTCGCCCTCGCAGTATCAAGCAGCAACCAGCGAGCGAAGAGGAATACGAAGTAAGTCGGCGTTTACAACAGCAATCACACGACGACATGAAGGAGGAAGCAGACCAAGATGAAGAGCCAACGGAAGATGATAGCGATGATAATCAGGAGCAGTCAGAATATCAGACTCCCCCGCCTCCTACCCAGAAGGCGCAGCCAAAACGGATCAAGGTCATTCAGGGCAAAAGGGACGAGAAGGCCAGCACGGGCAAGGCCAAAGGCAAACGCAGCAGTAGTCGTAGCTCCCGTGAAAGAAGCGCAGAAAGCAGTAAAGCACCTGCTCGCAAACGTCGACCAGAGGCCAACACGTATGGTACGCGTCGCAGTACCCGACTTCCTGGTGATTCGCAGGCTGCTTCTAGCCAGGAGGTGCTTCATACACAGCCACAGTCAAAGGCACGGCAGGTGCAGGTGCAAACGAATCTAATGGTACAGCTGGAGCATGAACAAGTGGTAAGCCCGTACTTCCGATTGGCAAGTCGAAGTGTTTGGCGAGGCGAATTCGAAAAAGGCAGAGAGGAGAAGGACGGGTGTACTTACATTTTTGATTTCCATCCGGCTCGACATCCTTACTGACTTTCATCTCACTTCCTTCACCATGCTTTCATTCTTACAGGAACCGGAAGAACATTACGATGACGACGAAGACGCAGAAGCCGACGAGGATGCCGAAGGCGAGTACGACGATATGGTAAAGCCGGTTGTCAAGCATGAACACTACGAACCAGAGCCCGAGCCTGTCCTTTCAACGAGTCGTAGCGGGCGCGTGCGCAGGCAAAAAGTGCAGTCCATGGCCGAGTCCGAAGCCTCCGATGACCCCGAAGATGATGACGAGGGAGCTGTACGAAGTACCCGACGCTCCTCGCGAAAGCTCAAAGGCAACTCACTTGAAGGCTTCGTTGCTGCTGACGATGATGCAGAAGAGGAGGAGGACGACGAAGGCGAGTACGGTTCAAAGCGCGTCACAAGATCCATCCGACTGCGGCGCGGCGGCGGCAGTAGCTCCAACAACAAACTCGAAGTGTTCGCCGCCAAGAAACGCGCTACCAACGGACGTGGGCGTCCTCAGAAACGCAAGATTGTCGACGACGAGTTTGAAATGGAAGCCGACGATACACCCGAAGAGGAACACATCTCTGGCGCCGAAGACGATCCGCTCGACATTCATAGTGACGAGCCCGAAGGAAGCCAGGGCAAGTCGTACTCGCTCCGTCAGCGCAAAAAAGTCAACTACTCGCTCGTACCTCCTCCCGCCTCGCCACCAAGGGATGGCTTCGGACGCGCCATTCGCAACAATCGTGGTCGTGGCGGAAACGGTGCATACGATCTCGACGCTCCCGATAGCGGCGCCGCCTCGGCTACCGGCTCTGGTCCTGGGCCAGGTCTTCCCTTACCCTTCCCTGGTCGCGGCAAGAAAGGCAAAGAAGGCTGGAACGCACTGCCATCTTCCATGTCGGGCAAGGATTACGCACGCATCTTTGGCGATCCCGTCGACAGCTCGGACGATGAGCTGCAAAACAATTCCTTCCGCAAGCCTGGTGGTCCTGCTGCGCTCGGTGGAGCTGCTGCTGGCGGTGGTGCCAACGGTCTGCTAGGTGCAGGCGGCCCTCCCGGTGGTCTCACGGGCGCAGGCGGCACCGACAGCTTTGGTCGAATCAAGAAGAGCGGCGATCCTCTCGCGGATGTTGACCCACTCGGCGTCGACATGAACATCGACTTTGACAGCGTAGGTGGTCTTGACGGTCACATCCAGCAGCTCAAAGAGATGGTCATGCTTCCCTTGCTCTATCCCGAAGTCTTCCAACGCTTCAAGGTCACACCACCACGAGGTGTGCTCTTCCATGGCCCGCCCGGTACCGGTAAGACGCTCGTTGCACGTGCGCTTGCCGCCAGCTGTAGCACGGAAGGTCAGCAGGTCAGCTTCTTCATGCGCAAAGGAGCCGATTGTCTCTCCAAATGGGTCGGTGAAGCCGAGCGACAGCTTCGTCTCTTGTTCGAGGAAGCAAGAGCATCGCAGCCAAGTATCATCTTCTTTGATGAGATCGACGGTTTGGCGCCTGTTCGTTCCAGCAAGCAGGATCAGATCCACGCCAGTATCGTCAGTACGATGCTTGCCCTGATGGATGGTATGGATGGCCGTGGTCAAGTTGTTGTCATTGGTGCTACCAACCGTCCGGATAGTGTCGACCCAGCGTTGCGTCGACCAGGTCGATTCGATCGAGAGTTCTACTTCCCTCTTCCCTCGCTCGAAGCGCGAAAGAGCATCATCAACATTCACACCAAGAAGTGGGAGCCTCCTCTCGACGACGACTTCAAGGCTAGGCTTGCTGAGGTTACAAAGGGTTACGGTGGTGCCGACTTGCGTGCTCTCTGTACCGAAGCTGCCTTGAACGCCATTCAACGACGTTACCCGCAGATCTACTCGACTACCGATCGCTTGCTTCTGGATCCTGCTTCGATCCAAGTCGATGCCAAGGACTTCATGATGTCGGTCAACAAGATCGTCCCCTCGTCCGCGAGAGCAAGTGCATCGGCTGCCGCGCCACTGCCGGAGAGGCTAGCTCCACTCCTCGGTCCGGTTGTGCAGCATGCCATCTCTGTTCTCGATAGGATTCTTCCACCCGTGTCGAAACGCAATCCACTGGAGGAAGCGCTATGGGAAGACGATATGTTCGCGCCCAAGGGTCTGACCGCTGGTCTCTCGGCCGCCGACATGCTTGCCGGTGACCGCGGCTTCGGTCGCGAAATGCTACTGCAATCTTTTGAGGCGCAGCGGGTCTACCGCCCACGCATGCTTGTGCACGGCGACGCCGGCATGGGCCAAGGCGCGGTCGGTGCTGCCCTCTTGCAACATCTTGAAGGCTACCACGTCCAGTCCCTCGACATTGGTACTCTGCTTGGCGACAGTGCTCGTACACCAGAGGCTGCCATCATCCAACTCTTCGTTGAGGCCAAACGACACAAGCCCAGTGTCCTCTACATTCCCGGCATCGTTCACTGGTCGCGCTCCGTGTCCGAAAGCGTCAAGACAACGTTCAAAGCTCTGCTTGATGGTCTCACCGATGCTGACCCTGTCATGCTGCTGGGTGTGGCAGAAGCCTCGCTCGACGAACTTGATGATGAAGTCCACTCCTGGTTCAACTTCCTCGATGATGATATTGTCGAGATCCCTCGTCCTGACGAGACTAGCAGACGCGCTTACTTCCAAGAGATTTTCGACCACGTGATCCGACCTCCCACGGAATTCCCAGACGCCTTGCCACGACGCAAACGTGTTCTGGAAGATTTGCCCAAAGCTCCGCCTCGCCCACCTCGTAAGCTCACACAAGCCGAGCTGCAACAGCAGGCGGACAGCGACGCCAAGCTTCTTGAACACCTCAAGTTCCGTCTCGGGCCCGTACTCGCCGAGCTCAGGAAGAAGTTCAAGAAGTTTACTCGCGATGTCTGGGACGAGTACAACCTCAGGGAGCTGACGCAGCAGTTCGAATGGCAAAGAGAGAAGGGCAGGATCACCATCGAGCTGAGGTACTACAGGCCGGGACTGGGTGGACCACAGCAGCCAGAGGGTGGGAAAGCTGGAGAAGATGCCGAGATGCTCGAGACCGAGGCCGAGATCGCGGCCAAGAGGGGCATCACGGCTGCACAATTCATGGGTCCAGCAACCGTCACTGAAGTCGAGAGCGAAGCGGCGATAGAAGGCGCGAACGGCGTCGCTCAGATCGTGGCTGAAGGTGCAGATATTGAGATGGCAAACGGCGACGCTGTTCATAGCGCCATCAATGGTGCCAACGGCGTAAGCCAAGGCACGTATGGCGAAGCAATCACCACTACCGAGGCCCTTCCTCCCCCTTCCTCCCAGGCCAATGGTGTTGCACCCACCGATGCACCCATCGCTCTGCCCTTGAACAACGACAACGCTGCCGAGGACGCAGGAGACGCATCTCTCGTTGCACCCCCTGACACCTCGATGGCTGCCCCTACTTCCGACTATGTCACCCGAACGATGCCGATCTGGACCACCAACCTCGAAAAGATGCAGAAGCGCCTCTACTACAACGGCTACCTTTCCTGCTCTTCATTCATGGAAGACATTCAGAAGATGGTTCAGAATGCCGAAGAGGCGGCCGAAGTCGACCAAGATCGTGTCTTCCGTGCCCACCAGATGCGCAACTTGGCCATCGTGCTCATGGACCAGTACATCGACGCTGGGTTTAGGGAGGAGTGCGACAGGATGGCGTTGAGGATGCTGGCGCGAGAACAGGAGGCCAAGGAGGCGACCGAGAAGGCCAAGCAGAGTGCAGAGGAGGCAGCGAAGAAGGCGAGCGAGGGTGCCAAGGGCGAGAGGGCGAGTGCCAGGATTGCAGGCAAGGAGCCCGAAATGGCCGAGGGTCTCATCGGTGGCCAGAAGAGGCAAAGAAGTGTCAGTAGCCAGCAACAGGTGGAAGAAACACCGGCTGCTGAGGCTGTTGCTACAGGTGAAGCCTCCGTCGAGCCCGCCTCTACCAGCACTGCCGCCCTAGTTGGAGATGATGAAGCTCGCAAACGCGCCCGACTGGAATCGCCTAGTCGCACCGCTCCAGTCGATGCTGCTGTCCCTGCCGAGACACCTGTCGCTCCTGTTGCTGCTCCCGCAGCTGACGAACCCATGCGCCAGCCCTCTCCACCTCCTCACCCACCGCTCACTTACTCTACTGAGGCCTACGATTCACTCCAGGCCGCTATCATCGGCTCCACCGCCGCCTACAACATTGACCAACTTTCTCGCTTGCGAGCGGCATGCTTCAACGCCATTTGGACGCATCGTTCGGACTGGAACCGTGATGCTTTGATACAAAAATTGATCGAGATCAATGGAAAAAGTAGGGACGCCGTTTTGCGCGAAGGAAAGGCTCGTGCTATCACTATGTAAAACAGTAGTCACACACAAATACTTGAAACAGCGCTTCATGATCAAAGGACCATGTTTGAGGAATCCGAACATCGACATACACTGCAGTACGAGTTGTATGTCTGTGAGCATGCGAAATCACAGAAAATCTGCGAGGCAAGCAACTCGTGCAGGCAGAAAGCGGAGATGCACGCGTGCAGCGATAAGACCCTTAAATTCGCCACCGAGACCCTGGGCACAGCCATTTTACCCCACGCTCCAACCAGACGTCACTTTCGATGACGGCTTATTTTCCTTTACCACCACTACCATCACCACTATTTGCGGTCTCAACCAGCATCAAAATCTCACGATGCTGATCAGGCCCACACCTGGTCGTCTCCGGGCGGCCATGCGTACGGCCCGCAAGCTACATTCAGGTCCCGTCCCGCGGCCAGTCAGCGCCATCACTCCAACGCCGCACACCATTCGACCCCGAGTTCTCTCCGCATCGCTTGCTCGCTCTAGGCATGCCTCCTCGGTTCAAGGCTTTTCCGTCAAACGTGTTTATAGCTCGATCTCTGCTGCTCGCCATGTTGCACCCAGTCCTCTCGCCGCTGTGTTGCGCAATTTCCTTTTGCGAGCAACCAAAGGTCTACGCGCACCTCTTCAGCGCCACACTGCTCAGCTCAACCGGCACTCTCTTCGCAACTTCCTTGCAACTGTTCGAGCGGTAGCTACCAAGCGCAACTACACTGTTCGCTCATCAGTGCTCAAGGGTGCGATTGCTGCTTTCCGTAGCACCGCCCAGCGTACATCCAACACCGCCACCCGCAGCGCATACAACTCGCTGAGCACGCCTACCGTGTCTTTTGCTCGAGGAACGCTGTCCGGAATCGGCGCTCGTCCATCTTTCGGTCAGCTCTCCCTGTCGCCCTTGCGAGGTGGAGTGGGACTGAAAAGCGCACGAAAATTCTCTTCGGGTGGATCGAGAGTTTTTGACAACCTGATTGTCAATGCCCCTCTTGCACTCAGGCTCGCTGGAGATGAGGTCGAGGATAAGGCAAAGATGGCTCGTCGTAAAGCACTTTCGCCACGTCGTGTGGTTCCCCCTTCCGCTGGACCCAGGAGGACAGGCGTTGCTTTCAGCGGCTCGGGACTGCCCAAGAACGCTTTTGCCTTCGCGACTTCGCGCAAGATGGCTCCCTCCGCTTACGAGGAGAGCGAGGTGTCCAGCGTCGTAGCCGCCAGCCAGAAGGACTTTGAGAGCGAACTGTCGACCTACTTCCAGTTCCCTACACTCTCTCTGCCCAGTTCTCCGTCGCAGCATGGCACGGTGTTGACCATCCGCATGACCGACGGTCTGTTCGACGCTCTGGGCGGCCGACATCCTTCTCCGCCCAGCCATCTAACAGCACCTCGCCTTTTTGACCAAGCCTTTCTATACGATGCCAATACCGCACTGGACTATGAGGACAAAAGAAATCTCCAAGCCAAAGCATTACTGCGCGTGCTGTGGGAAAGCGGTATGCTCAAAGGTGATGATGGAGAAATGGACTTGTCCTACCCTGCATTCTGGATCGTCACTATTACAGGTGTTGCGAAGGAAGAATTGCAAGAGGTGCTGGAACGAGAGCTCTCATTTGAGTTCCATAGCTGGTGCACAATCAATGCGATTCAGGATGGAGTCAGCGAGGGCTTCAGTGCAGACGCCTCGATGTATAGCGAGTCCAGTGTAGCTTCATCAGTATCGTTCATCGGAGAAGGGGCAACACAGGCAGAAGGTGCAAGCATCTCTGGATTCGAGGATATTTCCCCACCAGAGTCTGACAGCACAGGAGAAGGGGAAGCAATGAGAAGCCCGGTCACATCGGAAGACTTAATGTCGCTTCCCTCCAGCCTCACCTTTTCCTCGGTAGGCGGTGGGGACACATGGGAAAGCAGGGAGCTTTACGACTCTCGTGAATGGCTCTAGTTCTTGCTCGTTCGGACCGAATCAAATAAGCAAAAAATAAATAAAATGTTATGACTCTATACCACCACTCAGCCCAGACTCTGTACCTTCTCTTGAGCCCATTCGCCGTTCGCAATGCAATCTCTGACCCACTTCTCTTCACAAATCTGTGCGTATGTGTGATTGTTCAACACCCGAAGCTCTGCAGTAACTCATAACCCTCGGTCCGCGGCTTCCCCGCATTTGCTGACCCCTGGAGATGAAGGAGACAATCTCTCGTTGCCCGATTGGCCCTTCCACCCTCATGATGAACGTCAACCTGTTCCTGCCGGCACCATTGTCGAGATCGAAACTGGAATTTGGCCTGCAAACATGAGACTTGACAAAGGAGAGGCACTCCGACTCGACTTGACTCCGGTCAAAAGAGCCTTCTTCGACTTCCCTTGGCAAGTGCAGAACAAGATCACGAGCAGTCAGACAGGCACACAGTCTTTCCACTTTGGTGGCAAGTTCGACGCTCATCTGATTCTTCCGTTGATCAAACTCTAGAACTTAGCTGTCAAAGGTGGTATTGTGATCGCTTTATCTTCTACACCAAAGAGACGCTCTGTACGCTTACTTTTGTCTTCTCGCCTGCTCCTGTCAGCAATCCAGCATCTTTCTTCCTCTGCTCCAATACGTTCTTGATGAAGAATTCGCCTGCCTTGTAACTGCTCCTGACTAGTGGACCACTAGCTACGTACAAGAAGCCCAACTCCTCTGCCCTCTTCTGCCAGTGCTCGAACTTCTCGGGCTTGACATACTCCTCTACCTTCATATGCCTCTTTGTTGGTCTCATGTACTGACCGAATGTAACGACGTCGACCTGAGCCTCTCGAAGATCTTGCAGCGTCTGGTCGACCTCGGCATCGGTTTCGCCACATCCCAGCATGATCGAGGTCTTGGTGATCAATGTTGGGCTGAGCGACTTGGCGTGGGAAAGTACGGAGAGTGACTGCCTGTACTTTGCGCGCCTGTCTCGAACGAATGGCGTAGTACGCTCAACGGTTTCGACGTTGTGAGCAAAGACATCCAGACCCGATTTGACGATGGTCGAAACGCACTCTTTGTCACCCGAGAAATCGGGTACAAGCGCCTCGACAAGGATCTTGGGCGACTTGAACTTGATCTTGCTGATTGTTGACGCGATATGACTGGCACCACCGTCTGCGATATCATCTCGGTCGACCGAGGTGAGCACAATGTAGCCGAGACCCCATCGAGAAATGGCCTCGGCAGTGTTCTCTGGCTCGTGAGGGTCGAGTGGTGCTGGTGCCCTGCTCGTCTTGACAGCGCAGAATCGGCATCCTCGAGTGCAAGTATCACCCATGATCATGATAGTTGCTGTAGCGGTGTCCTTGCCTCCAGAGCCACCCCAGCATTCACCAATGTTGGGGCAACGAGCTTCCTCGCAGACGGTGGAAAGGCCAAGACCGCGCAGGTCTGACTTAATACGCGTGTAATTGGCTCCGGTGGGAATCTTGGTCTTGAGATGCGAGGGAAGGCGGGGCTGACCTGTGCGACCCATTTGGACACGTCCTTGTGATGGCGATGACGAGAGAAGTGTGGTAGCATCGCCAGATGCAAAGTCGTCGATGGAGAGGTCCGAGGCGAGCTTCTCCCGGAAGGCGGTCATGCGTGCAGAAGGTTTCTTGGCATCGGTTGCGTAGGCTCGCGCTGAGGATGCGGGAGTAGCAGATGAAGATGCGAGCGCGGAAGGGGCGATACTGGGTCGAGTGGCGGTGGAAATGCCTCGACTACGGGGGGTGATGTGTGCGGCGTTGATGGTAGGAGGCCCCCATTCAGCGTAGTGATCTCGCTGAGCGGCCTTGCTGAGCCCAAGTCTGCCACGCCATCGCGGCCAGTGAACGAGTCGTTCCCGAAGGTCCTCGAGGTCGTGTACGGAGCTAGCTGGTGCCAAAGCTGATCGCAAGACGAGCTTGGAGTCCGTGGTCCTCAAGTTGCCGTACCAGTCTCCGTGAGGGTACACAAGGGCATTAGCTGCCCATGCGTGGCCGCCAACGTGACTGACGGAGAAGACTTTGACCTTCTTGGGCGTGGGCTTGCCAGACTTGATTGCAGATGCTTCATGCGCTCGAACCTCATCCTTGAGGGCGTTGTAGACAGCAGTGCCGGCGACGCCACAGCGGCAATCACGAGCGCCATGTGTGCAGACGTAGATGTGGGTCTCATCGTCATCCTTAGCGCGACCGGTTTGCGGGGAAGCAGAGGAGAGGGCAGAGTCGATGCGCTCGCGGAAGGACAAGTCGGAGTCAAGGGTGGAGAGAGAAACAGGTCCGAGGGTGGCCGTGGTGCCATTGGTGGTATAAGCGTGGACAACGAAGCGCTCCTCTTCCTGTGCCGAGTTGGGTACTGTACGCATCATGCGTGATGTTTTTGAATCCCATGGCGTCAATGTGGAAGTACTTGAGGAAGTTGAGGCTCGAGAGTTGCCAGCAGAGAATGAGATGCCATACCCTTCCAAACTACCACCCTTCTTGGCTCGACTCTCAAGCTCAGAGAGGAATGGCGAAACCGACTCGAGATGTGATGGCCATGTGTCAGTCGGTCGTTGCTGGTCGTAGGGGTGAACAATGAGGTGGACCTTGTAGCTTGGCGATGTGCCTGCGAGTGGCAAAGGTGAATATGGGGCCGATGGAATCTGTCCGTGCTCGTCCAGTGCAATTGAGAGGTCCTGACCAGAGACAGTGGTAGCACTCTTGGCGCTAGAGCTGTCGAAGCGAGTTGCCGACGAGAAGATCGACCTTGGACTTGCCACCGTTGTGGGGATGGCGATACGAGCGCCAAGCGCCTGTGTAGGGAGTGTGGCGGCAAATCGTGTACGAAGGAGTCGGGGTGCAGCGGCACGGACCGAGGAGGAAGACGACGCCCAGCAGCTCATCTTGACTACCGAAGATGTGAGAGCGAGTGGTGGAGTGACAGCTGATGGTGGTGGACAGGCAGATGGACGTATGGTGGTCTCAAGCGATATGGATGTCAAGTCAAGCTGAGCCTGCAAGGGTTCCAATTGGCCAAAGTCGGTTGCTGCGTTTAAGAGGATGTGTGTGTGTCTCTTCCGCCGCCACAGCCGAAGAAACCAAAAATCCAAAATTTGGCCGACCAAAACCCAAATTTTAGTGGCGGATGACCAATTCTCGACCCCACGCTCACGCCAGTCCGCCATCCGTCTCGGTTCTTTCCGCCTTTGGCCTGTGACGCCTCACTGATGCTTTAGAATATTCTTCTCCACGTCTTGACAGCCCCTTTCGAGCCTGACTAGCTCAAACAAGGCGCAACGACTGTCACAAACATGTGTGAAGATGCTTGAAGGCGGCATGGTGACACAATTGGTATGCTGAGATTGATCTAATAATACAGGCGGCATGGTTGCCTTGCCATGTCGCGGAGGTATGAATGTGATGCAGCTGAATGTGCAGATAGCAAGTTGGCATAAAGGCTGTGCAAATCAATCATAAGGCCATCGCTAAGGCTCTGCGACGATTGGGGCAGATGTGAATCTCCTAAAGTGTGCAGCAACCACTATGAGGGGACGAGGGTTTAGGAAGACCCGACGAAAGTATGGCCCATCTTGAGCTGCTCTTCGAGTCGCCTAATTTCTTCCAGACTCTCGCTCTTCTCGATGGCGTCTTCGATGGCCTTCCTCTCCTCCGGTGTCAGCAGTCGTCGCGATGACCCGTTTAGTCTGCCTGGCTCGAATGTGCGTCCCTTCCCTGTTGTCACGTCCGCATCGGTATCCATCGCATTTCCTGACGCCGACTTGCCAAGAATGCTTGCTGCTAGCGCTGACGGCTTTCCGTCTTCGGTCTCCATCAAGTCCTTCGCTAGTTCCCTCTCCTTGTCTTTCACTCTCTGGTAGTCCAACACCCTCACCTGTGGCAACTTCCATACGACGAATTCGCGATAGTGCTTCTCTCTACTCGCTGGATTACCCATCAAGCACAAGTATTCGAGTCGCGAGCATTTTGAGAGATGTGCAAGCTCGCTGAGGTCGGATATTGAGTTGTTGGTGAGCGTGAGCGTATGAAGTGATGGCAGAGAGAAGGGGAGCCGCGAATCGATACGCGATATCAAGTTGTTGCTGAGTTGAAGACTCTTCAGTTGACGAAGGAGAGGAAAGTTACCGAGATAGCGAATGTCATTGTCTGTGAAGTCTATCGAGTCGTTTTGATCGCGGGTCACACCGAGGTTCTCGATGGCAGGGATCTTGAGTCCGCGGAGGTCGAGCTCTCGGTCTTTGAGTGTGTTGATCGATGATGTGCTCCGTGATAGGAGCTCTGGGGTCAACTTCATGATGAAGCGAAGCTGTATACTGAGCTATATCGAGATGCGTCCGCTGTTCCAATGATCGTCCGCGTTGAACCGACGTCGACACTACTGTCTGCAATTAGCGAGGAGGGTGATGCGATTGCGCAAATGAGCAGCTATGTGAGTTTGTTTACGTCCTTCCGTGAGTTGTTGCCAATCGTCGGTCGCTGTTGCTCCACTTGTGCCTTCGTGCGTACAGTAGGGAATGTGATTATGGACGTTTCAGAAGTGTAGACTAGGGTTGTTGAGGCGATTGTCGATGCTGAATGTCGAGATGATGGATCGTCAAGTGGAGAAGAAACCAACATTCACGAAGCGCTGCCCGAAATCAGCACGTCACGTGAGCCCGCAGCTTTTGGCGTGGATTGCGGACAGGAAGAAAAAATTGCGGCGCGGCTTCTCTTTAACCAGAAAATTTGAGAGAGTTCATAAAAAGTCACTCGATGAGTTCTTCTTCCAATTCTCTGTCCACCACCATCCTACAACATTCTTTCGCCAACATCACCCTTGCCTGACACCATTCGTACTGTGATACTTTGCCAATACCTCGACACAATCAGAACTGGGTTTGGAGTCGACTTGGTCTCGTCTTGTTGCAGCATCGGCATTCTTTTGGTTCCGATTCCGTTTCAGCATCCCCTCTCCTCGTCCTCGCTCTATGGTATCCGTTTCCTTGTTTGAGTCTTTCTCATCTGCCCCGATTTCCCTCCCTTCCCTCCCCTTTCTGGATCCAATTCTGCCCGCCATGCGCTCTTCTAAGCCTTAGCGGTCCCTGGTGAGGATCCAACAGTAGATCATCTGTTTCTTTCGAGAGGCAGGTGAGGCGCATTCAGCAGTACGGCGTACTACACATTCGTTACGCTGCTGGGTGTGCTAGCCATGCTTGGTCGATATCTTGTACCTCGTCTCGGCTTGAAGCCTTGGTGCGCCTCTTCTGGTTACTGTAACAGGTGCTGGAGTTTCGGGGGTGTGCTTTTCTTGTCGGCGGGTCTTGGTCAAGTTGGCAACATTTTGTTTCGTTGTCATTGAGCCTGTCTTTCTGTCTTATATTGCCTTGTCAATCGTAACAACGCTTTCTCAAACATGCTTCCTAACATCTGCGTCGTACAATGCTTTCCTCGTTGAACTCGGATTGTTTGTGAATGGATAATTGAGAACGCAGCGGAGAGTTGCAGCTCAAGATGGAGAGCCCGATCAAGGATCCAACACGAATCGGGCTTTGTGATATGGCAGAAAAACCGCCATCCGCCGGAAATTGTTCTCCGCGGGATTTTGGCTACGGAGTCACGCTGTCAGGGTTGAAGCTGTCGGGCTCGCATGATGGATACGAAGCTTTGCAGCTCCGCGTGGCTTGCTGTAGCTCATCATGTCTGGTTCAGCGAAGCAACTGGTCGTTCCTCCTCTTGACGACCATCCACGATCTGCATGCACAGCACAACATAGCGAGTCCTGCGACTGGGAAACAGCTTGAGCACAGATGACCCAGACCATCAGCTCATCACAGGCACCAAAGCCTTCAGTGGATGACATCGTCGGCAACAAGATGTCTGACGATGCTATCACACCAGCAGCGGACAACAAGCATGGTTCGACGCTGTCATCGATAATTGACAGCAAAAAGCGAGCTCTCAACCTGGATTCGTTCTCTGTGCTTCCGGATCTCAACAACGTCGAGTCTGCAGTGGCCGCGACAACACCAGAAACCACACCATCGCAATCCTTATATCCAAGCGTACCAGCTGATCATGTCCCACCAATCTCGCAAAGTGGGATCGTGCTGATGCTCAATTTCTTGCTCAACATGACGTTCTTCATCATTGTTCCCACCTCGGCTGCTTACGCCAACGCTCTGGGCGCATCGACCTGGTTCTCCGGTCTCACTATCGGTATCAGCACGCTTATCGCGGGAATGTTCCTCGTGCCTTTCTCCAAGCGCTACAGTCGCGTCTATCGCTTTCCTATCCTCTTCAGCTGCGTTTGCATCTTTGTCGGAGAGATTGTATACGCTTTGGCTGGTGTAGCGGATACGGCATGGCTCATGTTTGTCGGACGTGTCATTCTTGGAGCTGGCTTCGTATCGTGGATGTACGTCAAGAAGTACATGACGGATGCGGCGGTAGTAGGAACATCGAAGAGAACTATGATGTCGGCTTGTCTTGTTACGACACAAGTAGGAGGGATGGCCGTCGGTCCCTTTATCGGCGGTCTGCTGTCGAAGCAGGTGAGACCAATGTCAGACAAGCATAGGCTTTGGAACGGCTTCACAGCATCAGGCTGGCTGATGGCCGGCATCTTTGCTGCTTTCTTTGCCGCGACTTGGCTTGTCTTCCGTGATCCGATCACTACCTTGCCACAACGTACGATCGAGCTATCTCTTGTGTCTGGTACGACGGTCATCGCTGCACTGAAGTCGCCACAGAAAGAGACACAAGTGGCAGAGGTACCAACATTGCGTTCGATGTTGCGCGAGCTCAACTCTGCGCAAAAGTTTTCGGTGATGACCATGTGCTGGTTCAGTATGGTCAACTTTCTCGTGCTTGGTGCGTGGGAAGCCAACATTCCTGTCTTTGGTCACCTGCGATTCGGCTGGACCGAATACAACGCTGGTAATGTGATCGCGCTAGGAGGACTGGCCACGATGCCGCTTCTGTTCGGGTTGGTATTCGCAGCCAAGCACCTTCAAGATCGATTGATTTTGGCAGCTGGACTGCTCTTCGGTCTGCTGGGTCTATCGCTACACATGGGCTCACTGGAGAGTCCGGCAATTTCAGCCGTCAGCAGGCTACCGATGCTCAAGTCGCTCAACTTTGGATCCTTCTTTACCAGCTGGTTCTTGGTGGCGCTGGGATACAATATGCTCACGACAGTAACGTTGTCGTTGCTATCCAAGCAGATTCCGGCCAAGTATAATGGACTCACTTCGACGGTGATCCAGCTGAGTAACTACACGGGCCGTATCTCGGGTGCATTGTGGGGTTCGACCATCTATCAGGTTGGACAGTTCAGCATCGTATCGTTGGAGCTGGCTGTGACATTGATCGGAACATTCCTGATCGGGTTCATGTGGCGCAAGATGGACGTTCAGCGCGGCTAGCATTGCTTGTCTCATCCTCATATCAATGGAAAGCTTCGACAACGTGTCTGCATCATATGGAGTGTGCGAATCCCAGGATGATCCGGCTCAAATTCGGGACTTATCCTTGCGTATGTCAAGAGCCTAACTTTGTTCTTCTAGTACTGCCGGTTCAGCCATACAGCCCGCTCGGCGCTAGCTATGCGGTCATCGACACTGCAATGAGCTTACCAGTTAGTTGCGATGGTTATGGCGGCTTGATGCCTGGCACGCTCAAGGTGGACGAGGATGCAAGATCAAGTCGACATCGGCTATGTAGAGGTAAATGGTCCGAAGAGCCCCTATTTTTTTGTGGCGTCGTGAGAACCTTTCTTGCCCTTTTGAATAAATTGCCGATGATGAGACGAAGACGTGACATGCATCGCGTGTCCTGCTAGGGTGTGGTCTCGCGGCAAAGCACAAGTGCTCACGTGGTTGTTCGGTAGCAGAGCTTCATGTGCGACCATGCAAGAATCGAGAGTTGAATGACCGCCTCTTGGGCAGACGCTTTGCCAGGCTTGAGCTTATGTTTGCTTCAGTGACGTGTTGATATCACGAGACCAGGTCTTTGGAGGATTCATTGTCACCGCTACAGTTTGAGGAAACACACAGGCTCCTATCTTGAACAGAGCAGAACCGTACCATCACCTTGCTACTCTACGAGCCTGCCCAAAGCTCTGACATCACTCGTCGCTCGTCTTCTAATTGTTGCCCCAACAAAGATGCGGGTAGTATCACATGCCTCGTCATCAACTTGTTCGGGAGTACCGAGACGTCTGACAAGCATGCTTGCTTCCGCTGCATTCAAGGCGGTCGTAAAGGGAGACCCGAAGCATGCGGGATCGGTTCAAACGATGACACGCATCCTTGCAGCTGAGAAAGCAGTGCAACGTCGTGATAAGGCTCGTCCTTCGACGACGGAAGAATCCGATAACCTGTTCAATCGTCGATGGCGCCGGGCTTGCAAGCGACATTCGCAAGCTTTCTCGACCAAGCCACACGAGGAAGATTGACTGACAGCGCAAGCGGCATTGCCGAAGTGGGACAAGCACAGGATCGCAGCGGGACAAGACAAACAATCCGACCCTCTCTCGCAATTTAGAAGCAGCAAAGAGGCAGGAAAAAAGCATGCATCAGAGACGCGCGCCCGCCGCGTCTTTTTCTCTCCTTCGGCTGTGTGTCTGTCTCAGGTACGTCCGTGTTGGAGTTGGACCCCATCACCCCCAAATTTCCCACACAGAACCTCAATCACTCAAGACCCTGAAACCTTCACTCCTCAATGTCAAGCTGCCAAGCCCGTATCACAATTCTAAATGGCTGCAGTCTCAGTGTGAAAGCTGTATCACAAGCTGCAGATTCGAATGTTCGCTTCGGTTGTGTTTGAAGGCCAATTTGAGTGACAGTCGGCCTTGGCGGTTTGAAAGCTGAAAGCTGTGAGAAGCTGCAGCTGCTAATTTGGCTCGACCTGCAGCTTGGCTCCACTTTTGGTCTGTCTTACATTCGAGCTGCAGGCGGTGCTTGTTTGTTCCCCTCGACCATCATCGACGCGCTGCCACCATTCTTAATAGCCGTCGGTAGCTTCGTCTTTCTTACTCCTCTCCCCACAACTACTCGTATCCTGCTATCTATATCTACCTATCCTCCGTTGGATTCGACTAACCCCCCGGCGGGCTCGACACTGACGTCAACAGCGCGCAACCCTGGGCGGACTCAGCCATCTTCGACGAATTGCAATCGTCTCATCGCGCCTCCCTCAATTTTCCAAGTCGCTGATGATTGCTGTTCTACGCATCCCATAATAACAGTGACTATATCAAGGACCTAACGCCATTCGAGGCTCACAGCCTTTTTTACATTGTGCCCTGATCTGCAACCGCTGCCAAACCTACTTCGATGACGGCTCTCGTTGCAACGATGCCCTCGTCTCCTCATACTGGCTCGCTCGAATCGGAGCAAGACTCACCCGGCTCCTCAAGCTTCAATACGCCAATCTCGACACCCTCCGGTCATCACACTCCAGCAGCCGGCTACCGCACTGCCACAGGTACTCTCTCAAATGTGTTTGCCTCTCTCTGGGGCACCTACAACCAACAAGCGCACTCGCAGCAGCAGCAACAGCAGCAGCAGCGCGAAAGCGGTCCCTCGCGACTTCAACCTCCTTCAACCACTCAGCATTCGTCGGCCGAGTCCTCGAGTCCATCCGTCCCAGGCGGCTGGGGAAGTCTTCTCAGTTGGGGACCCTCCGCAGGCCGTCAAAAGACCAGTACATTGCGCAAGTCAGCTTCGCCTTCGCGTGCAAGTCCGGCAAAGTCCAATCGCTCCCGAGGTGCCATTCCGTTCAACATTTCGGCTCCCTTGGAAGCAGCAACCACCGAAAAGCTCGATGCGGATCACACCGAAGCCAGCCATGCGCAGCCAACGGAGAGAACCTCAAGACGCAGCGATACGCTCGCAGGCCACCAACTGTCGCCAACCAGCTCGCCCCGTCGCAGGCCACGCGCAGGCATCTTTGAGGATACTGCTTTGACATCGCCTCCTCAAACACCAGCCTCGCAACGATCCACTTCACCCCGCACCCAATTCCGAGATTTACCGCCAGCATCGCCCTCCTTCAAGGACGAGAACCCCAGTGGAGCCTATGCCACCCTTTCGAGACTGCAGTCAAAGCCATCCACCAGCAAGTTGCGATCCGGTTCCGGCTTTCTTTGGCCAGCAGCTACCGTCGAGAGCACAGAACAGACCACCTCGCCAGTTGCACAGTCTCGCCCTGCCGCAAACTGGAGCGAAGCCATTGCTCGAGCAGAAAAGCTCGACTCCTACGTCCGTCGTATTGTGTTCCAAGCTGGACTCGATTACGAAACGCGGCCCATGGTCGTCCTCGCCGCCTGCTGTCTCCCTGATCCCAAAGAAGTCGACTACGATGCGCTCCTTGACCGCATCATGGATACGCTCGACCTCTTCGTCGAGAACGACTATACTGTCATCTACTTTGCTGGCGGCGGTCATCACCGTCCCGGCTGGAACTGGATCTGGCGCGCATATCGACGTCTCGACCGACGCTTCCGCAAGAACCTCAAGAAACTGTACATTGTGCATCCTACCTTTTTCACGCGCTCGCTGATGCAGTTTGTCAACACCGGCGCTTACTTCATTTCACCCAAGTTCTCCAAGAAGGTCTCGCAGCTCTACACGCTCAGTGCTTTGGCAGAGCATGTACCGCTCACACAGATTGGCATCCCTCCCGAGGTCCTTCAGTGGAATACCCGGTACGAGAAGCGTGTCAGTATTCCAGACAGACTGAGCGACGCCAAGTCCAGCCAAGGAGTTCCTGACAAAGTCTTTGGCGTCGACTTGGCGCAGCTGATGGGCGAGTTCGGAGAAAGCGGAGGTGTCCCACGCGTTGTTAGGGACTGTGTCGAGGCAATCATGGGCGACTTTGACGGTATCCGACCCGCTGAGGTCGAGGGCATCTTCAGACGATCACCTTCATCCGCACTCCTCAAGACCGCACAAGAAAGCTACGATCGCGGCCATCCCGTCAGCTTGGAACAGTATCGTGATCCTCACATCCCTGCTGTCTTGCTCAAGGTCTTCCTTCGTTCGCTGCCTCGACCCATCTTCCCAGCTAGCATGTACGGTCTCATCCGCGCATGCCCATCCCCGCCACTCGCTACGAGCGATCTTGACGGCGCAATGCACCAAGCGCAAGCACAAGAGACCATTGACTATCTCCGCGCGCGACTACTTCCCGCCATCGAGCCAGCTTGTTCCGGTATCCTGCTGTCGTACGTCCTCGAAATGCTGCACAAAGTCGCTCAGCACCGCGAGATCAACAAGATGGACTCAGCCAATCTCGCCACCGTCATTGCACCCAATCTCGTGTCTAGTGGAAACGCAATGAAGGATGTCATGATTTGCCGCGTCGAAGGCATGAACTCTATGTCGCAACAAGTTGGAGGCCCTAGGTCACCACACATGCGAAAGGCGTCGCTCTCCTCCAATGCTGGCGATGCGCAAAACAACACGACATTGGGATCCATCTTGCGATTTTGCATCGACCGATACTACGAGATCTTCGATGAGATCAGCTTTGCTGCGCAGGTCAACTCCGTGCAGGATCTAGTGGACGACCTTGGGCGCGAAGATGAAAGCAGTCGCTCGCCTTCCATGGCAAGTAGAAGACTGCCGAGTTTGTACGACACACCCGCGAGTGGCTTGGGCTTCCACAGACGAGGCGAGTCGACCAACTCTTCGGTCTCCGGCGTTTCTGCATCGCTGTCGCCGTCTCCGTGGTCGTCGAATGGCTGGAACAACGAAGACGACGACAGCCGATCAGGTATTACTGGAAGGAGCATCACGTCCAGGGATGGATACCGCGCTCCTACCGGCTTCAGCCACCGCGGTACCATCGGACGCAACTCTTCCGGTTCGCTGAGACTGACCAAAGGACGGCTTGGGTCGAACAACAATCTTAGGGGCAGCTTCACCCCTGTCGTTGCCCGCCCGTCAAACCTTGCCATGCCTCCCCCTTCGTCAACAGCAAAAGACACGGACGGACTCACGAGCCAACTCAGTGGAGTGACTTTGAACGGTGCAAACGCGACAGCAAAGTTCAGCTCTCCGAGTGCAGATCGCGTTCTGGCATCGCCAACCCTTCCACTATTCACGGAAGCAGCAGACCAGCACAATCACGCGCTGTCACCTTCTTCCTCACATGTACTTGCCAATGGCTCCAATCAGGCAGCAGCTAGAACAGACAGCGGCGAGATTTCAGTGAGTTCATCAACCGCCTCAAGCTCTCCATTCGCAAGTACAGCACCTATTCGACGCAAGTCGGTGCGTAGAGAACTTTCCGAAGTAGCTGAAGCAGAAGATGACGAGATGGCCAGCGCGACGGCTAACAAGAAGCATAGCCAGGAGCCCGAAGCATCAGCCTGATTCCTTCCGAGCTGCCCACATTTTAACGAAACATCACGAATTTACGTCCTGTCACCGTATTCTTTCCTATGACTCACTGTACCGCTTTTGTAATGGTATTTCTTGCCTGGACGGCTCGCATTTGGATCAGGTCGGTGCAATACTGGCCCTCCAGTTTTCGTGTGTCTACCAAGCAAAGAGATCCGAACCATGTGCCACCACCTTCCCGCCGATTCGGCTTGCTTGTTGTGTGCCTACTCTTCATACAGGTCAGAGCAACGTCAACGTCACTGTCATAATGTGTTTCACCACTTACAGAAGAGGCGAATTCGATCGTAACTGGAGCCATCGGTGCGTGCGCTGAGGGCTGCATATCGCAACCGATTGTCTGTTGCTGAGCAAATCAGAGCTCTTGCATATACTGTCTGGACAATTGCGCGCTGCCTCTCATTTTTTTGATAAAGGTAGTGTCGGAGGGATAGAACAACTGCAGATTCAACTGACCAGACGGCCAGGGTGATCAAAGTTGAACGAAGACAATGTCACAGGCGCGTCACGAGTCAGCTGTCAAAAAGTTGAACTCAATCTATTTCGACCCGAAACGGACTGAGTTCACACAACTCAGCTGGCGCGCCATCAGACATGCCGGCAGTAAGCCACAAGCAGTACTTGACGATGCCAGGAAGGGGCAACACTGTAGGAGCGTCGTTGTGATCACAGGTGATCTCAACAAACATACTACAGGCGTACTACTAGCACTCATTTGGCAAGGGGTAGCCATATGCACGCGGAAGAGGTCCAAGCTTGCGAGGACACACGCAGGTTGCCGTGCACTTGCGGAGTAGGCGGACGGAGGAGGAGGAGAAGTGCAAGCGTGGCCTGGAGCCAAGCAGTAGCATATATACTCTTGTTTTATAGAGTAGGAGGAGTCGGGGACTCATCCACTCTACTTTGTATCTCACCTTTGTTTACTCAGTCAGTGCACTCAGTCTCACAACGTTGCAATACCAGTACATTGCCAACGTTACCTCCAGCGCTCTGTGCCTCCGTTCGAGTCGGAGTCAGTGTGCACAACACTCAGCGTTGCGAGACGGATCACTTGCAGTCCAATGGTCAGCGTCGGTCACGACGACGACGACCTCGAGTATCTCCTATCTCCTATACTCGAGAGACACCGACAAGGCGTTAAGAACGTCCTCGCCTTGTTGGTGTACAACCCATTGGGTTCCAATAGCCAGCCTAGCCCTAGGGCGGGGTGCGGCGGTGGCGGAGGAGGGGCGTGTGCGGCCTGCCAAATGGCCATGTGGAGTCGAGTGCGTTGACCCCCACGGAC